>JADRCD010225935.1:0-38895 GCA_019843815.1 Montemys delectorum
CCCACCTTCTGGACCTTCTGTACACTGTACAGCCCTAGGATAGTTGATCATATCTGGGCAGGATCTCCCAGATTTTTTCCTTCTACTGCTTTCTACAGACATCAAGACTACTACTGCATAGTCAGACTACACACCAGTTTTCCCTGCTAATCACTCCAGAATGTGACCCTACAGCCTCGTTTACAACAGTCCAAGGCCCCTCTGGTCATTGTTCTGCACCACTGCTTTCCCCATGGGGAGAGCCTCCAGACATAATCCTGCCTGGTCTATCTCACCATCAGGTGTACAACTTGATGTGTTGACCTTAGACCAGATTTACCTCATGACGTTCTATGTCAGACCTCCATGAATGCCAAACCAAACTACCCAAGGCTAGGACTGGACATTGATTTCTTGTATGAGCTGTCACTTATCATTGATGAGAAGCCAATTTACTTTGTTCAAAAACACACTTGCAGGTCTGTCTCTCTTTTTTGCTAGTACAAAATTGGAAAGATAATTTCTCAAGTGGTGGCATGCTACCTTAATTCTGACAACCCCATGTCTACCTACTGTTTTTCACTTTTTAACTGGATACCCTTGTATTATATCCCTCAAAGTCCACCCCTATAGTGTCACACATTCTCCAACTAGGAACAAGGCCACATCTACTCCAACCAGGACACACGTCTTTTTTTTTTTATTAGATATTTTCTTGATTTACATATCAAATGATATCTCCTTTCCAGGTTTCCCATCTGAAAAAAAGAAAAAAAATGAAATAAAAAAAACCCTGTTCCCTCCCCATTCCCCTCCTCACCAACCCACCCTTTCCCTCTTCCTGGAGGAGCCTGATGTAGTTGTCTCCTAAGAGGCTCTGACAGTGCCCAACTAACAGAAGTTGAGGCTCACAGCCATCCATTGGACTGAGCACAGAGTCCCCTATGAAAGAGCTAGAGAAAGGACCCAAGGAGCTGAACTGTTTGTAGCCCCTTAGGACTGACAACAATATGGACTAACTAGTACCCTTAGAGCTCCCTGGGACTAAACCACCAACCGAAGGTCACACCTCTTAACAGTGCCACTCTGTGGGACAAGCATATCGAAACCACCACAAAGGCCATCTAAGGCACCTCTGAAGAGACAGCAAGCAGTGTCCCCTCGTGGTTTCTGTTTCCTTACTTGCTTCAGATTCCCACATTTATTCCTGGCCTGATGTCCTTGTGGAACGTGCTGTGAAGCCTTTGTGAATTTATAATTTTGGAATTGTGATTTCATTAAAAATACAGATATATTATATGTTAATATTTTAATTTTAATCCCAGGTGTGGGATATGGGGACACCTCTGACTGTCTACAGCAACTGATCGTGTTTTAATAATGCTCTAGCAGGGGTATAATTTTGGGCTGTAGATTGTTTCTCAATTGTGTAATATTTGTAATTCTTGTGACTTTTCAGAGGGAGTAATAATTATTGTAGGGCTCTGAGAGTTATGGTGGATAGTTGTTAGATTGTTGTTGACTGCTGTTCATTGTGGTTGGTTGAAGTTGGTTCAGTACTCCTGCACAAAGATGAAAGAAGAAATTAAATATCCTGATGGCAAACAAGTTTCCCAAAAGGGATTGAAGCCACTAATTAGGATGAAGTAGTCTACAATAATGTCAATTTCTTTCCCCTGAATCCCTTTTCGAACTCCTATCTAGTATTAGGGGGTTAACAATATGGATATCAGATGGGGAAGGATAGAAGAGAGAACTCACAAAGTAGCAAACACAATCTACACTACTGACCTGCTTTCTCTGTTGAGGTATCCCAGAATCAATCCCAGCTACACTGTCACCACACATGAAGCTTAGCTCACCATGAATATTGGTGTCTTTACCAAATGAGATCTCTAGTAATGCTCCTGCTAGTCTCATCTACAGTGTGACAGGACTGGACCTGGTAACACAGATCCAACATTGTTTATTTCTGGTGAATTCCCTCATTAATCAAAAAACCAGTACTGTCTGCACACGATAATGTGTAATTCTGAATGCAAACTGAATGCCAACTTTGCCTGGAGAGCTTTTTCAAGATTCTCATGCATATAGTCCCAAGATAAGGTCCCATCATTCAATGACTTTTCACTATTTAGAGCACACAGACCCCAGTTAGGTTAAGTTACCTCAACATTCCCATGATAGTTTCTTATGACAGATCATATATCTTTGGGATGATGAGTTCTGTGAACCTATGCTCACAAGGGCCTTTCCCACCCTGTGAGTTCTGGCTCAGTACCTATGTCTTATGTGAATTTTAATTGAGAATTTCCTATTTAGTGAATCTGCATGTGCTGTCTCTACATTAAGAGCTTTTGCTAAATAAATTCTATTCACACAAAGGTTTTACTTTGCTACCAAGTCTGACCTTGCTTCACAATATCATCTTCAACCCCATGACCTTGGTCATGTCACACAGAATCTGCACTGGATTTTCGGTATTGTACCGACCATATCCCACAACAGCTCCCTGCAGATTCCTATTCTTTCCTATTTCTGGACTTCTACTGGTAACATTTTCTGCCACTGTCATTGTTCAAGTCCAGGCCTTGCTCCAATCACCCATGTGCTGCACTAGATTTCCTGGTGAATTCTTCCACAAACAAACCAACTGAATGTATATGGCAACTCTGTATGCACCCAGCTATTTTCTCCTTAGTCTCCAGGTTTTCATCCACCAGTATATTCCATTGCTTCTCATGTCTACTTCCTCCCCTGTTGCTCCAATAACATGGGTCCCTGGTAGTTCTTCAAGATACAAAAATACATTTAACATCTACATAGTACGTAGTATGTATCTTGATGCATAGGTTAAATATTGACCATGGCTTGTGACACTCCACTGACATTTTTTTTCTTAGCCTTTCAGTCACTTCCAACCTTATATGAAGATATGCAGGATCTGCAATAATTTTCCCAGATGATATATCCTAGAGCTAAGCCAACTTGTGATAACTACACATTCTAAGATCTAATATGAGTGCTCAGTTCACAGATTAGGCTTGCCTGATGTTACTTTCATGAACTTCAACTTCCAGTGACATAATCAAACTCCCTTCACTAGTTTTCTAACTCATAATAAAAGATCCCATCACAGGTTTGCCTTATGACCTCCAGTGAACAGTGCACTTAATCATCATTCCAAGAATCTTTTTTATTGGATATTTTCTTTATACATTTCAAACATTACCCACTTTCCCGATTTCCTTCACTCCTGGAAACACCCTATCACATCTTCCCTTCCCCTTTTTCTATGAGAGTTTTTGTCCACCCACCCACTGCCAACTCCCCGCCCTCTATTCCCCTACACTAGGACATCTATTGAGGCTTCATAGGACCAAGGACCTCTCCTTCCATTGGTGCATCACAAGGCCATCCTCTGCTACATATGGAGCGGGAGTCATGTGTACTCCTTTGTTGATGGCTTAGTCCCTGGGAGTTCTGGGGTGACTGGTTGGTTGATATTATTGTTCTTCCTATGGGGATGCCAACCCTTCAACTCCTTCAGTCCTTTCTCTAAGTCCTCTTTTGTGGACCCCACGCTCAGGCCAATGGTTGACTGCTGACATCCCTCTGTATTTGTCAGGATCTGGCAGGGCCTCTCAGGGACAGCTCATATCAGGCTCCTTTCAGCGTGCACTTCTTGGCATCTACAATGGTGTCTTGGTTTGGTAACTGTATATGGGATGAATCCCCAGGTGGGACAGTCTCTGGGTGGCCTTTCCTTTAGTCTCTGCTCTACATTTTATCTTCATATTGGCTCTTGCCAGTATTTTGTTCTCCTTCTAAGAAGGATTGTAGTACCCACTCTTTGTTCTTCCTTCTTATTGAGCTTCATGTGGTCTGTCCATTGTATCCTGGTTATTCGGAGCTTCTGGGCTAATATCCACTTATCAGTGAGTACATACTATGTGTATTCTTTTGCGATTGGGTTACCACACTCTGGATGATATTTTCTAGTTCTATACATTTGCCTAGGAATTTCTGGAATTCATCATTTTTAATAGTTGTGTAGTACTCCATTTTGTAAATATGCCACATTTTCTGTATCCATTCCTCTGTTGAAGGACATCTGGGTTCTTTCCAGATCCTGGCTATTATCAATATGGCTGATATGAACATAGTGGAGCATGTGTCCTTATTACGTGTGGGAGCACCTTCTGGGTATATATGCCCAGGAGTTGTATAGCTGGGTACTCAGTTAATACTTTGTCCAATTTTCTGAGAAATCACCAAACTGATTTCCAGAGAGGTTGTATCAGCTTGCATTTCCACCAGCAATGGAGGAGTGTTGCTATTTCTCCACATCTTTGCTAGCATCTTCTGTCACATGAGTTTTTGATTTTAGCCATTCTGACTAGTCATTGGAAAAATGCAAATTCCAACTCACATAGTCAAGAAAACATATGACAAAAGAATGTGGTCAAGGGAGTGTAAAAAGTGGAAGTGATGGTGGGAATGTAAACTGGTGCTTTACCAGGAAAATCAATGTGAAAGTTTCTAGGAACCAAACAAAAATATAGAATTACCATAAAGCCAAGCTTTATTAGTCCTTGACAAGTACACAGATATTTTTGACTTTTCAAAAAAATCATAATTAATTAACAGATTTTTAGCACAGTGATTATGAAATTATTGAAATCAACAAATTCATTGAGGAAAGAATAAGTAAAGCCTATATATTTGGATTTGAGATTTACTAAGAAGACTCTTAATTAAGCCTTATCAATAGTATTTATATTCTGTTGGTGACTCTGAAGTTATATCTCAGAGAGTGATTAATAGTAAACTCCCTACTTGCCTTGTTGGATAAATAATTTTATGTAGGGTGGATCAGGAGGTGGTGTGTGTGTGTGTGTGTGTGTGTGTGTGTGTGTGTGTGTGTGTGTATGTGTATGTGTAGGTAGGTAGGAATAATAGATGACAAGGTAGAAGCAGGAGCTGCTATGCTTGACACGTGGTTCAGGGGAAAATTTACATGCTCATTACACAAAATTTAGAGAAATAATGAAAGCAGAATAAGAGAATACCCCAGATGTTGTAGCTCATGTCTGTTATCCTAGCATGTATAGTTGATAGCAAGAAAATTATGTATTTGAAGCTATCCTGGGCTACACATAATGACCTTATCTCAGGGAAAAAAGGAAGGAACAAAGGAAGGAAGGAAGGAAGGAAGGAAGGAAGGAAGGAAGGAAGGAAGGAAGGAAAGGAAGGAAGGAAGGAAGGAAGGAAAGGAAGGAAGGGAAGGAAGAAAGAAAGATAAAAGTAGAAAGTGAAAGAAAAAGAAAATAATTAAAATGCAAGTCAATGGGCATTTCTTTCCTTTGAAATTCTTTCTTTCATCCTTCCTTCTTTCTTTTTCTTTCTTTCTTTCTTTCTTTCTTTCTTTCTTTCTTTCTTTCCTTTTATTCAAGACAAGGCCCTCTGTGTAGCCCTGGCTGTACTAAGAGAGACTGTGTAGACCAGGCTGGCCTCAAATTCAGGGGTCCTTCTTTCTTTTCCTCTTGGGTGCTGGGGTTAAAGGTCTATGCCACTCTCCCTAGATGAGGTTATTTCAATAAAAATAACTTTTATTTTTATATTATGTATATGGATGATTTAAATGAGAGTTGTGCATGCAGTACCTGCAGAAGCCTAAAGAAGACATCAAATTCCCTGGGACTGGAGTTACAGATAACTGTAAGTTGCTGTGTGGGTGTATCAAATTGAACCCAGTTCTTCTAAAAGAACAGGTAGTACTCCTAACTGCTGACCCATCTCTCCTGCTCCAACTTTGTTGATCAGATTATTTGAAGTGAGAGTGGCACTTTCTGGTACCACTAGAGATAAGACAATGCAGAACAAATTTTGTCTTTTGCCTGTTTCTTGTCTTCACCCTTGTTGGAAATTCCATGTATTCTGTTGATGCAATATTCTCTTTTTGATGTTGGAACCAGCTTCACTGGCCATCCAATGTAGAATGAATACCAACAGATCTCTAGGAATCTTCCAGGCCTTTAGTGAGAGATTGGGACTGTTGAGACATCCAGCCTTTTGGACTGAGAAATTATCAACATCTCTGCCTCTCCATCATGAGACATCTGCTGTTGAATTACCCACACTATGTATTATAAGTTAATCTATACATGCTGTTCATAAATTCATGAACACATATAAACATGCTCAATCAGTCCTGTTCCTTTAGAGAACCTTGACTAATACAAATACTTTAGAAACATTTATTATTTTTCCTCCAATTCATTTCCAACTTCTTTCCTCTTCTTTACTAGCACAAAAGCATTTAATGTACTTATCTGGGTGAACCTGTATAATCATTTGTAAAGTATATTTCCTGAATAGTCTTCAATAGCTACAAATATTATAATAGATATTTTAAATATCACATGTGGTTAGCATGCTCATTGGAGCAAGGGGAGGGATAGGACGTTAGTGCTGTTAACTAAATTTGAGCCCTCTGAAAGAATATTACATTCTCTTACCCACTCAGCCACCTCTCTAATGCCCTAAATGAACATATATGTGTACTTGTGTGCATGTGTGTGTGTGTATGTGCTTGTGCACGTATGTGTATGTACATGGAAGCATTCATGCGTGTGTTCCTGCAAGTAAGCTCCTGTGTGTGTTTGTGTGTGTATGTGTGTGTTTGCAATGAGGAAGTGCTTTCTCTATAAGCCACATCTCTATTCATGAGAGATAAAGCTGTGTCTTGGATTTCATTTGTTTCATGATTTTCAGTGTGAAAATTCATGGAGTTGTACACTTAAGTCTTGTAGGTTTGTCTGGTAGGCAGAAGGCAGTTACTGAGTAACAGGGGTGCCTCTGCTTTGTGTCCTACCATGTGTTAAGAGTCTAGACAGCAGGGCACTGTCTTATTATGCCCAGCCTAAGGCTGACCACCAAGATTCACTGAAAGTTCATGAGAACAATACAAGGGGTTTTTGCAAGAGTAGTACATTCTATTAACTACTCACCTACTTCAGTCCAGCACCTACACCATGCTGCACATAAACACTTGTAAGTCTGGCTCCATTGGGCCAAGTAACTGCAGCAGTGTCTATTCAAGGTTCTGCCAGTGACAGAGAAATAAAAGTCATTCAAGGAGCACCAGCTGCTGCGCTTCAGGTCTAGCAGGCTTCTTGTGGTCTATATCCATTTCTTTATCTTAGTCTGTCTCTGAAACCAGTGCTGGAGCTGCCTGTCTTAGTTAGAGTTTTACTTCTGTGAACACACACCATGAACAAGGCAACTCTTATAAGGACAACATTTAATTGGGGCTGGCTTACAGGTTCAGAGGTTCAGTCCATTATAATCAAGGTGGGAGCATGGCAGTGTCCAGGCAGGCATGGTGCAGGAGGAGCTGAGAGCACTACATCTTCATCTGAAGACTGCTAGCAGAATACTGGCTTCCAAGTAGCTAGGATGAGGGTTGTAATGCCCACACCCACAGTGACAATCCTACTTAAACACAGTCACACTTAAATAGGATCAAACTCTCTAATCATGCCACTCCCTGGGCAGAGCATTATACAAAAAACTACATTCCTCACGCTGACTCCCATAGGCTTCTTCAAACATAGGAGTCTATGGAGGCTATATCTAAACACAGCATAAATCCAAATAAGGTTTGTCCAACTTCCCAAGGAGCACCAGCTGCTGTGCCCCATGTTCTGTGGAAGTCTCAACAACATTAAAAGTCCAAAGTTCAAATTTTAGTCTTATCTGAGATTCCTCCAATCACTTAACTATAATCCCCAAACAAGACAGGAAATCAACTGGGTTAAACTCCAAGCTCTGCACCTCCATGATTGGTGTTAAATCAGTCTTCAGATCTCCAATTCCTTTTTCATCTTTGTTAACTGCCACAAATTTCTCTCTACTGGGCTGGCCACCCTCCCTGTTAACAGCTTTCCTCAGCAGATAGCCTATGGCTCTGGCATCTTGAACATCTTGGGGCCTCCAAAACAAATTCAAACTCTCGTTCCAATGTCTAGGATTCACACATGATCTGTGCTCCTCCAAAGTTCTGGAATCACTTCTCTACCTCTGCTCTCTGTAGTACTCTAAGCTCAGGTTGATATACTCCACAGTTTCTTCTGTTCTTGGTGGTCATTCCATGGTATTGCCATCTCTAATATGCTGGGTTCTTCTGTTGCAACTAGGCTTCACCAATAAACTCTCCTAGGCTCTCTTCATGGTACCAAGGCTCAACTCCTTTACATGGTCCCCTCAGTCCTAGGACATCAACTGCAACAGACTCTTCACCTTCACCAGTGGCTTTCCATAGCCTCTCACACTGCCAACACTCAGATGTTCTTAATGATGCCTTCATTCCTTCAAAATAACCTCCTGGGTTAACAAGAACAGCTACAGCATGAGATACAACCGTGGATATGTCTGGACCACAGACTCTCTGTGCTCTCAGAGAAGTCTTCCCAGAAGAATTCACCTCAGTGATGCTGGTCTCTTCTTAAGTATCACTGATTTCTTAGCTCCAGCTAACCAGCATCAATTGTTTCAGTAGTCACTCAAAGGCTAGAGCCACAAGGCCAAAACTGTCCACTTCTTCTGCTTCCTGGGGATTGAGCAAGGCCCTCATGTTCTATTACGTTGTCACCAGTTCTCTAATCCACCTCCTTCAAGGCCTAAGCTTGGCTGTCCTGAAATATTCTCTCAAGTCTGACTTTCAACTTAGACATCTAAATGCCTGTCTCCCAAGTACTGGGATTAAAGGTGTGGTTCACCAAGCCTGGATATAAATTTTTCTTCACCTAAAACTTGCTCTGTCCTAGGCTGGCTTTGAACTCAGAGATCTCCTTGTCTTTGCTTACTGGGATTAAAGGCTTTTACTACCATACCTGCACCTAAGTTTAGCTGGGTGGAATCTTGCCCCAAGGTCACACAATTCCTTTAATTCAATTTAATATCCTTGAACACAGGATTCGGCTCCATTTCACTTCCTTGTTACCTTTAATACTCAAACCATATATTTCATTTATCTCCTTCTCAGCTTGCTATGCTTCTTTAAATACTCTTCATGAGACTTAAACAGAGAACAAAGTCTGTGATGGGTGTTGCTGAGACTTGTTCATCAATGCAATTAATCAGAGTCTTCACCTTAGCCTCAGGCAGACTCTTTAGACAAGGGCAAAAAGTTACGACATTCTTCAAAAAATACCACAAAACAGTCTCTAAGGCATATATTGAAATTCTCCATATATTGAAACTTCTTATTACAAGTTCACACTACTCAAATTAAAGTCAGTGACAAAGCCTTCTATATTCCTACTAGGATAGCCCATTAAGTTACATTTAAAGCATTCCACGGCTTTACTAATCCAAAGTACCCACATCTGCATGCTTGCAAACAAAAGCAAGGTCAGGCCTGTCACAGAGACTTGAAGTTCTTAGTCCTCTGCAGCTCTCATCATCCAAATCAAAGCTGTGTCTCTTTTTAATTGTTCCTTGATTGCTCCTATTATTTTTTTAAAACAAAAATGATTTGTGGATTTTTGTACAATATTATTCATGAAATAAAATGTGAAGTATAAAATGAGAACAACAAAAGAATTTCATATGTACTGCCATATTTCTTCTTTGTTAACTTTATTCTGACTAACTTTACATGTGTGTGTGTGTGTGTGTGTGTGTGTGTGTGTGTGTGTGTATGGTATGGTATATTCTTAAATTTCTATCAAAGTGACCTGAGGCAGTTTGAAACCCCATGGAGGGAGCAACAGTGTCAACAGGCCAGACCTCCCAGAGCACATCGGGACTGGACCACCCACCAAAGAATAAACATGGAATGACACATGGAACTAGCCATATATGTGGCAGAGCATGACCTTGTTGGACAGCAGTGGGAGGAGAGCCCCTTAAGGCTGAGGGTGTTTGATGCCCCAGTGAAGGGGAAAGCCAGGGTGGGAGGATGGGAGTGGGTGGGTGGGTAGTAGAGCACCCTCATAGAGGCAGGGGAGGGGGTTGAGATAGGAGGTTTCCAAAGGGGAGACTTGGCAATGGAAAAAGCATTTGAAATGTAAATAAAGAAAATGTACAATCAAAAAAAAAAAAAAAGAAGTAAAATGTATTACCTTCTTCATAATCATGTGACTTAGTGTTTTACTGCTGTGAAGAGAAACCATGATCATAATGACACTTATAAAGAAGAAATTTTATTGGGGTTGGCCTATAGATTCAGAGGTTTAGAACATTATCATCATGGGAGGAAGCATGGCATAGAGTCCTATATCTTAATCAGCACTCAGCAGTAGGAGAGTGTGAGCCACACTTGGCTCAGCTTGACAATAGTAGACTCCAAAGCCGGCCCCTACAGTGACACAACTCCTTCAACAAAATCATGCCTACTCTAAGAAGGCCACCCCTCTTAATAGTACCACTTCCTATGGCCAAGTATTCAAACAAACCAGTCTATGGGGCTGCTTCTTATTCAAACCATTATAACTATCATGTTGAAAGTAATATACAGAAGGAAAAAAAGTGAATTTTCTGTAACTGTACTAGTTAGTGTTCTCTAGATTCACAGAAATTATGGAAATGTCTCTCTATATTAATAGAATTTATTCTAATGAATTCTAGTCTGTTGTCCAACTAATCCAACAATGGGCAGGTGTGAACTGGAAGTCCAAGAATCTAAAAATTGACCTTGGGCACAAGCTCTGCAGCCAGTCCCACAACACCCAGAGAAAGCTCCACTTCCAGGTGCTCTGAAACTCTCAGGATCAGAGGTGAGGGGGACCCAACATCTGCCCCAACACCGGGAGTAACTGGGACCTGCCGGACCAGGCACACAGGAACTCCACCAGCAGAGTGGTCCGGGTTCCTTCTGGTCTCTCTGGGCTGATGTCCTGAGCAGACCTTGGGCACAAGCTCTACAGCCAATCCCACAACACTCAGAGGAAGCTGCTACACTCCCAGGTGCTCTAACAAGCCCAAGGTCACAGGATCCCAAAATCACAGGGTCACAGAGACTGCCTGACTCTGAGGAGTTCTGATACAACCAGGATCACAGGAAGGACTGACTCCAGTCAGAATTAGCAAGGGCAGGTAGCCCTAGAGATAACTAGATGGCAGGGGGCAAGCGTAAGAAAATAAACAACACAAACCAAGGTCACTTGGCATCATCAAAACCCAATTCTCCCACCATAACCAGTCCTGTACACACCATCACACTGGAAATGCAAGATTCAGATATAAAATCACTTATCATGATGATGATACAGGACCTTAAGAAAGACATAAATAGCACCCTCAAAGAAATACAGGAGAACACAGGTAAAGAGCTAGAAGCTCTTCAAGAGGAAACACAAAAATCCCTTAAAGAACTACAGGAAAACACAACCTAACAGGTGAAGGAAATGAGCAAAAACATACAGAATCTAAAAATGGACAATCTATATATACTTTCAGCTTGTTTGTGACAGTGTTTTGCTGTGTACAACGTAAGGGTCTTGAAATCTTGCTTCTCCTATCTCAGCCTCTCTATTAGTATTGTTTATTTCATGTTTTTACCCTATACTATGGTTTTCAGAACAGCTTATATATTTCAAGAGTATTTATATACCCAAGGGAAACATAGACAATTAACTTGGGAGGTGGCTTGTACAAAAGAGAACAACAAAGAGTGAGACTGAATGCTTTGCTTGACATTTGTAGCTCTTGTATCAAGTTTGAAGAAGAGGACTTTACAAGTTACTCTTTCTCTGAGATGAATGCTTTTCAAAATCATCACAGCCAATGAACCAGATTCTTACCCACACCTAATGTCTGTGCCACCCTCCAAGTGAACCATTGTTCATTGAAACAGTTGGTGAATGACTTTATGGATAGACCATCTTAATACACACACCATTTCTTAAATGAATGTAACCTGTTCTCTGTGGGCTGAGAATAAAGTCACACACTCAAGTCAAATAGCTTTTTGACCATAGCAGGAAGTCTGTATCTAAAAATCGTGCCTACAATTCATTCCTTGGCACAGTAGAACTGTCAACTCTCAGCTTAGCTACAATAGAGATAAAATCCTTCGGTGATTTGAGGGTCATTGAAGTACAGCCTTATTACAATGAAATCTAATGTCTAAAAATTGTTCTTATTTTGGGCTTGTACCACAGAAAGAGCCAAGATTTTCAACTCTACTAAATACAAAACAAACAAACAAAAAGACTTTACATATTTATGTTCATTTAAGAAAATACTAGTAGTGATGTATTATTTTGAAATATACAGTTAATACGTTTGGAGTTATTTGAAATTTATACTGAGAAAAGCATATGTATTTGCAGTATGCTGTAGACAAGCATCTACATAACACTGTTAAATTGATTGTTTTTTATCAAACAACTTTTATAATACTCATTTTTATTGTTATAATATTTTATAAATTTTAAGGAATATGACAAAAAAAGATATTGTAGGTATTGAAGAGGGGGTCTCTGGGAGGAGTTGAAGTACAAAAAGGAAACAAGAATGTGATTTAACTCTATTTACTTAAAATATTTTTAAATGTTAACAAATTCAGACAAATTGAAATCATGTAACTTTTCTGATCATAATGCAATAAAATTTAAAAAAAAAAAAGAATCTAAAAATTGCTCAGTCCTCCAATGCTAGATGTTTTAGTTGGTCTTTTGTATAAGCTTTGTCTTATTCAGGGTTTCTCTTCCTGTAAAAACATCATAATGAATAAAAAGCAAGATGGAGAGGAAAGGATTTATTTATCTTACACTTCCACATTGCAGTTTGTCACCAAAGGAAGTCAGGACTGGAACTCAAGCAATTCAGGAAGCAGGAGCTGATGCACAAGCTATGGAGGCATATTACTTCCTGGGTTGCTCCCCCTGGCTCACTCAGCTTTCTTTCTTACAGAACCCGGGACTATTTGCCCAAGGATGGCACCACCCACAGTGGACCCAGCCACCATTGATCACTAATTGAGAAAATTCCCTACAGCTAGATAGCATGTAAGCATTTAGTCAAGGGAGGCTCCTTTCTGTGTGATAACTCTAGCTTGTGTCAAGTTGACACACAAAACCAGCCGGTGCAAGCTGTAATTCCAAAGAAGTGGTTTCCAACAGATGTGCTTTTAGTGAAGTGCAAACATGCAAAAAAGGATGAGTCTTTCTTCTTCCATTGTTCTTATGAAAGATAACAGCAGTGCCCTAGTGTAGGGGAATGCCAGGGCCAATAAGTGGGAGAGGGTGGGGTGGCAAGCATGGGGAGGGTAGGGCAACAGGGGTTTGTTCTTGTTGTTTTTTCTGTTTGTTTATTTTTTGGAGGGGAAACTGGGAAATGAGAAATCATATGACATGTAAATAAAGAAAATATATAATAAAAAAATACATACATACATACATACATACATACATACATATATACATACATAAAAAAGAAAGATACCAGTAAAAGATATGGCCCAGATTAAAGGTATGTAACACCGTGCCTGGATTTGGAACTTTCTCTGTCCCAGGCTGTCCTTAAACTCAGAGGTCTGTTTGGTTCAGTTTCCTGGGAGCAAAGGCATGTACTAAATCTTTTGAGTCTAAGCTTTTCATGGTCACTATGCCTCAAGATCTGGATCAAAGCAGGTGTCATCCTATGTCAAGCTCTGGGTCAGAAACCTGTGTCTTCCAGCCTGATGATCTGGATCACAGATGTATCCTCAATTTCAGGACTGTAGTTCATTCTGTATGTGTTCACGTTGACAACCAGTAGTAACCATCACAGTAACCAAAACAAAATCATCCACTGTCTCAGCAATTACAGTCTGTCACTATGTAATTCACCTCTGTGTTTAAGGGCCAGGTGACCCCAAAAATCTCCAGTATACACACTTCCTTTAGAGTGAAACATATTCTTTCATCCTACTGAATTACTTAATTTTCTATTTTATTTTTTTTTTACAATTGTTCTTCTATGGTCCTCAAAAATTATAGTGACTGCTTGATGCATGCTTTCAAAATTAACTTAATTTTTAGGAACTTTTCCCAAATCTAAGAGACATTAAATACTCTGGTCCTTTATGTCTTGACACTGGTTCTTTGCTCGTAATCTCCCATCCAGTTTGGCAGTTATGGAAACATCAGAATTTTTAGAGTTACTTTTCTTAACTTGGCAGTCATTAACATTTGCTCTCCTTAGAAAAGACAGAGGCCAGTATTTGGTATTATCCATTAGGTTTCTAATAACTAATCTGTTTTAATTTCACAGGAAATGGAAGGAGAAAGGGCACTGATAGATGAGCAAACATTTGCTCACATACTTTTGAGTGATCTAGGTGGGAAGTTCTGCCAAGTCTCAAGTAGGAGATTTATTAAAAAGCAGGAGTGAGGGGTTTGCAGAGACTGCCTAGGTGCAGGGGGAGTGACGATGTGGGGATGGGGAGGAAAATATCGGCTCTTTATAGGGACTGTAGCATATGCACAGGGGGACATGCAACAGAGATGACAATGGGAATTTATCGCCTCTTGGCATATATTAATGATATGTTTTATTTATTTTTTGACTGATTTTCCCAGCATTGCCAGGCAGGAATGGCAGTGGAAGTTGCCTGATTTACAACACTTTCCATGTGAGTAAATCTTTCTGAAAATCATAACTCCTGGGAGGTCAATATGTAAGAGATGTGGATAAAACACTGTGTTTTATATCCTTATAAATTTGTGAAACATAGTATATGAATTATTCCCTGTCTTGTTTCCCTATCTATGAAATAGGTATAGTGGTTGGTATGGTCAGTAGCATCAGATGTGCTAAAGCATATCAAATATATTCCTTTCTTTGTTTTCACATCATAAACTCTGCAGGCCATGGCCACTTGTTCAGATACTGCTGAAAAGAAGTAGCAGGTAAAAATCCAGGTGAACTTGCAAGCTGCAGAAAAATGACAAACACAATGTGAGAGGTTTGTAAGTAAGCTGCCTTTTCAACAGGGAAAGGTCACCATTCTTTTGTATGGAGACACTTAAGTCCTCATGTCTCAGGAGGGAAGTGCTGGATGCCTAAGCCTTAACACTGCCAACAATGTATGCTGTTTTCTTGGAGTAGGGAGGCAATTCTGTGCACTGAGGATGCTAGTGCAGTGTGTAGCCTGTCTCTACCTGAAGGCAGCAACCATAAACTATTTCCCTGGTTGTGAATATCACAACTGTCCAGTCATTTCCAGTGTGCTCTGTTCACATCATTAGGCTTGACACTGACCCTTACCCAATGAGCCTTCTCACAAACTCCAAAGATGCTATCTTTATGGTGCAATATTCACAAGTCTCTTCATAGGTTGAAGACCACTTAAAAATGAGACATCAGTTTATTCTAAAATTGTTCATAATTATTGGTACTCCCAAGACATTTAAAATTCAAATATTTTACTTTCAGGGAGCAGAGGAAACATGAAGCATTTCACGACAGGTACCTCAGGATTCTGGCATCTCCACCATAATGTTATTCAGATTCCAGCATGCACAATTCCTTCCCAGCTTCATGTACAGGGTTCTCTCCACATCTTTGAAGGATTTCCAGTTCTGAACACATTGTCTGGCCTTAGAGTCTGACAGGCTATGTTTCAGGATTCTAATAAAACCGTAATCTTGCATCAATTTTCATCAGATTCAGTACCATGTGGACCATGCTGCCACATTCTTCAGTCAGGTGTGATAAAGCTTCACCATGATGTTTGTGTTGTCTCAACTTGAAACAATTTAGAGTCATCTGAGAAGAAGGAAACTCATTCATTCATTCCTCCATGGAATGGACTGTATACATGCCTGTTGGAAGCTCCATTGTGTAGTGATAAGTATGGTATTCTGTCGACCTCTGTAGGTGGTTCCAATCTTTGGGAGGTGTTTTGGTTTGTATAAGAAGGTAAGAGGAGTTACCCATGGAGTGCAAAGTACTAAATAATATTCCTTAGTGGCATCTCTTTCAATTCTTTCCTCTAGATTTCTTCCTTGTCTCTTGACCTGTGCTCTCTCAGTGATGGAAAGTAAACCTTCTACCCTGATTACTATCTTAAGTTTTTCCAGAACGAAGCCCAACTGTGCTGGTATCAATAATTGGAGGCATACAGCTCATTTGTTGCCTCTTGTTGGTAAGCTCTCCAGAAGCTCCCCTTCCAGTGCCATTGTCACTGTGCCAGCATAGTTTTAGTCACACAGAAGTGCAATAACTGTTGAACTGTTTGAAAAACAAAGGTACTCATTAAATCCCCAAACTCTAATGTGTAAATCTTGGTACAATCTTTGATCAGCATCTTTTCCTGAAAAGCTCCTCTGCCTCTCTTCTTTCTACAACGTGAGCATGAACCCAGGGCTAGTCCCATCATGCAGCCACTGCATCTACCTTCCTCAGTTATTACTCTGTCCCCCAGATTCCTTTCTCATGTCTACCTACTCATTCCTGTTTCTGATGCTCATGTCACACACTAGGTTTGGATGATGATATATACAGACCTCTGCATTTCATTGTACCCCTCGCTCTTTCATGATTGACTCTTGGCACCTAGGCCTCCACCCAGTTTACAGGTGAGTTCCCCCAGTAGTGAGTCCAGACTTGCAGTCTGGATTGGATATTGCCTTGTTAATTATGTACAAATTACACATGGGTGTCCACTGTGGGCAAGCCTCAACCTTGTCTTCCAGTGCCATCTCCTATTCCCAGTCCTCCTCCAGATCACACAGCACCTGCACTGGGCTTCCCTATTTAGTATTTCAAATGCAACCCAATTTTGCTAAGTAGATGCTTGCAGACCTTGTTTGTTTAGACACACTGTCAGGGCTTCCTTTCTGATACAGATTGCTGGGCTTTTGCCCTCCCAGAATGTCAGGATTCTATTAATCCTGTCACCTTACATCATTTTTTTCATCAGGTTCAGTACGATCTGGACCTTGCTGCCACGAGGTGTGGTAGACCCTCACTATGTTGGTTATGTTGGGTAAATGTGACCAAATCAAAAGTCACTTAAGAAGAAGTAACCATAATTGAGAACATTCCTCCATGAAATGATTTGTAGAAAAGCCTCTTGAGGTCTCTGTTGGTGATTCCAAGATTTTGGAAGAGGTTCATGGCTGAAAAAGAAGGAAACATGAGGTATCTATGGAGTGAAAATCATTATGTAGTATTACGTTGTGATATCTGTTTCAGTTCTTACCTCTAGGATTTGTCCTTGTTTACTGAACTCTATTCTCCGAATGACGGACAGTGAAACTTCTATCCTGCTTTCTATGGTAAGCTGTCCCAGAATTAAGACCACTTGTGACACTGCCAATATGTGTTGACTCACAGATTAGACATTTTTCTTGTTGGTGAGCTCTCCAGAAGTTCTCCCTCAGTGTTCCAGGATAGTTCTGGTCAAACTCATACTGCACTATTTCTCTTGAATTTCTGGAGACTGAAGATAACTATTCCACCACCCACTCATGCTAATGAGTAACTCTTGATAAAAAATTTCTCTGAAAACCTTTGTTTGCTTGAATGTGTTCCCTCAATCACTCTTGTCCAAACCATGCATAAAACCACAGATCTATGTCCTGTAGATTCTACAGCTAACATCTTCAATTGGTGTGCTAGACCCCAGATTTGTTTGTGATTTCTGTACTCCCATTTCTTTCCATGAATTACAAATTTCATAACTGGTTTACAGACCAGATCTACAGGCCTTTACCTTCCAGTGCCTTCTTCACTCTTCCATGCTTGCCACACAATGTCCTGGTGTGTTCCCTCCAGTGGTGAGTGTACTGGCTAGTTTTGTGTGTCAACTTGACACAGGCTGGAGTTATCACAGAGAAGTGAGCTTCAGTTGGGGAAATGCCTCTATGAGATCCAGCTGTGGGGCATTTTCTCAATTAGTGATCAAGGGGGTAGGGCCCCTTGTGGGTGGTGCCATCCCTGGGCTGGAAGTCTTGGGTTCTATAAGAGAGCAGGCTGAGCAAGCCAGGGGAGGCAAGCCAGTAAGGAACATCCCTCCATGGCCTCTGCATCAGCTCCTGCTTCCTGACCTGCTTGAGTTCCAGTCCTGACTTCCTCTGGTGATGAACAGCCATGTGGAAGTAAGCTAAATAAACCCTTTCCTCCCCAACTTGCTTCTTGGTCATGATGTTTGTGCAGGAATAAAAACCCTGACTAAGACAATGAGTCATCAAGTATAGTCTCAATGGAAGGAGGCCTACATATGTATGTCCAGATTTTTACATGGGCTTTCTTTGTTCACAAGTCTGAATTCTACCGTCCAGTCCCTTCTCCTATTACTAGGCTTCCCACCTGTCACAGAGCATCTGGACTGGACTTCCTTGTTTAATGCTCCCAAAAACAAGCCCAATTTTGCTCTGTAGGAATTCCCAGACCATGGTATTTTAGACACATTTGACACAGTTTGAAGTAGATTGCCTAGCTTTGAGCCTCTCAGACTGTTTCTCAGGATTCTATTAGCACTGAAATCTTACATCATTTTTTGCATCAGAATGAGTTCTATATGGATCATGCTGCCACATTATTCTACCTAGAGTGTTAAAGCCTCACCATCATTGTTTGTTTTTTATGCCAACTTGATTCTTCTGAGGCTAAGGAGCCACAATTGAGAATATTCTTCCATGAAATGGTCTGTAGAAAAGTCTCCTTAGATCTCCATTGAGCTACGATTCTTATGGAAGTGTGCAATGTTTTTGGAGGTGGTTCGGGATTGTTCAAGAAAGCAAGCTGAAATACCAATGGAGTGCAAAGCCTAAAGCGGTAATCCCTAATGGTATCCAATTCTGTTCCTGCCTCTAGATTTCTTCCTTGATTCCTGACTTGTGTTCAATCACAGAGGGACAGTGAAGCTACTGCCCTGCTACTATGGTATATTATTCTAGAATCAATCCTAACTGTTATGTTCCAAATGTGTATAGACATAGAATTCAGACATTGTCCCTTGTTAGTGAGCTCTCCAGGAGCTGCTGTCCCAAGCCACCTTCATCGTGCCAGGATAGTTCTGGTCATACAGATCCCACACTATTTCTATTGCTTTCCTAGAGAACTAAGATATCCATTATACTCCCACACTCTAAGGCTTAACTCTATGCAGATTTAAAACCTTTGCCTGAGTAACTTCCCTGGAACTCTCCTGTCCATGCCATCCTCAGAACTAGAAGCATGGATCCTAACATGCAGCTTCCTCATCTAACATTCTCAATATTTTCTCTAGCCTCCAGCTTCCTTTGATATCTCTGCACTGTCAGCCTCATTTCCTAAGGACAGAACCATACCACATTTGCAGGAAGAAGTTTACAGAAGTTTGTTCTTGTTTCCTGCTCAAAATAATGTGCTAGGAACCCAACTTTTTGGTGAATTTGCTCTAATAGTGAATCAACAAATATAGTCACATTGGCAGGAGACCAACTTAAGTATGTCCAGGTTTCACATGGGTGTCTTTGGTGATCAAATCTGAAACTTGCCCTCCACTTCCTTCTATTATCCTTAGGCCTCCCTCAGGTTACAAAGAACCTATACTGTGCTTCCTTCTTTAGTATTCCTAAATACTAGCCTATTGTGCTCTGTGCTTACTCCCAGATCATGCATTGATCCTAGGTCCAGGCATTGATCATATTGTACAGCTTTAGCATCTAACTTCTTTTTTTTATTAGATGTTCTCCTTATTTATAATATCTCCTCTCCCAGGTTCCCCTCCAAAAAAAATAAAATAAAATAAAATAAAATAAAATAAAATAAACAAAAACTAAAACAAACCCCTGTTCCCTCCCCCCTCCCCCCGCTTACCAACCCACCCACTCCTGCTTACTGGCCCTGGCATTTCCCTACACTAGGGCATAGAAACTTCACAGGGACAAGGACCTCTCCTCCCATTGATGACTGACTTGGCCATCCTCTTCTACACATATGCTGCTGGAGCCATGAGTCTCACCATGAGTCTCTTTGGTTGATGGTTTAGTTCCTGAGAACTCTGAGGGTACTAGTTAGTTCATATTGTTGTTCATCCTAAGGGGCTACAAATCCTTCAGCTCCTTGGGTCCTTTCTCGAGTTCCTTCATTGGGGACCCTGTACTCAGTTCAATGGATGGCTATAAGCCTCTACTTCTGTATTAGTCGGGTACTGTCAGAGACTCTCAAGAAACAGCTATATCAGACTCTTGTCATCCAGCACTTGCTGGCATCCACAATAGTGTCTAGATTTGATGATTGAATATGGGAAGGATTCTCAGGTGGAACAGTCTCTGAATTGTCCTTCCTTCAGTCTCTGCTCCATAATTAGCCTCTACAACTCCTTCCATGGGTAGTTTGTTCCCCTTTTTAAGAAGGAATGAAGTATTCACACTTTGATCTTCCTTCTTCTTGAGTTTCTTATGGTTTGTGGTTTGTACTTTGTGTATTCCAATCTTCTGGGCTAATATCAACTTATCAGAGAATGCATACCATGTGTGTTCTTTTGTGATTGGGTTACCTCACACAGGATGATATTCTCCAGGTCCATCCAATTCCCCAAGAATTTCATAAAGTCATTGTTTTCAATATCTGAGTAGTACTCCATTGTGTAGATGTACCACATTTTCTGTATCCATTCCTCTGTTGAGGGACATCTGGGTTGTTTCCAGTTTCTGGCTATTATAAATAAGGCTGCTATGAACATAGTGGAGCACGTGTCCTTGTTACATGTTGGAACATCTTCTGAGTATATGCCCAGGAGTGGTATAGCTGGGTCCTCTGGTAGAACTATGTCCAATTTCTGGAGGAACCACTAAACTGATTTCCAGAGTGGTTGTACCAGCTTGCAATCCCACCAGCAATGAAGGAATGTTCCTGTTTCTCCACAACCTTGCCAGCATCTACTGTCACCTGAGTTTTTTTTTTATTTAAAGATTGATTTATTTATTTATTTATTTATTTATTATATGTAAGTATACTGTAGCTGTTTTCAGACACTCCAGAAGAGGGCATCAGATATTGCAGATGGTTGTGAGCCACCATGTGGTTGCTGGGATTTGAACTCAGGACATTCGGAAGAGCCATCTGTGCTCTTAACTGCTGAGCCATCTCTCCAGCCTGTCACCGGAGTTTTTTATCCTAGCCATTCTGACTGGTGTGAGTTAGAATCTCAGGGTTGTTTTGATTTGCATTTTCCTGATGACTAAGGAAGATTAACATTTCTTTAGGCACTTTTCAGCCATTCAGTATTTGTCAGTTGAGAATTCTTTGTTTAGCTCTGTACCCCATTTTTAAATAGGGTTATTTGTTTCTCTGGAGTCTACCTTCTTGAGTTCTTTGTATACATTGGATATTAGCCCCCTGTCCGATACAGGATTGGTAAAGATCTTTTCCCAATTTGTTGGTGCCTTTTTGTTCATTTGACAGTGTCTTTTGCCTTACAGAAGCTTTGCAATTTTATTTGGTCCCATTTGTCAATTCTTGATCTTAGAGCATAAGCTATTGGTATCCTGTTCAGGAAACTTTCCCCTGTGCCTATTTGCTCGAGGTTCTTCCCCACTTTTTTTCTATTAGTTTGAGTGTATCTGGTTTTATGTGGAGGTCCTTGATCCATTTGGACTTGAGCTTTGTAAAAGGAGATAGAAATGGATGAATTTGCATTCTTCTACATGTTAACTGCCAGTTGAGCCAGCACCATCTGTTGAAAAATGCTATCTTTTGTCCACTGTATGGTTTTAGCTCCTTTGTGAAAGATCAAGTGGCCATAGGTTTGTGGGTTCATTTCTGGGTCTTCAATTCTGTTCCATTGATCTACATGCCTGTCACTTTACCAATAACATGCAGTTTTTTTTATCACAATTGCTTTGTAGTACCGCTTAAAGTCTAGGATGGTGATTCCACCAGAGGTTCCTGTATTGTTGAGAATAGTATTAGTTATCTTGGTTTTTGTGTTATTCCAGATGAATTTGCAAATTGCTCTATCTAAGTCTGTGAAGAATTGAGTTGGAATTTTGATGGGGGTGCATTGAATCTGAAGATTGCTTTCGGCAAGATGGCCATTTTTACTATATTAATCCTGCCAATCCATGAGCATGGGAGATCTTTCCATCTTCTGAGATCTTCTTCAACTTCCTTCTTCAGAGACTTGAAGTTTTTGTCAAACAGATCTTTTACTTGCTTATTTAGAGTCACATCAAGGTATTTTATATTATTTGTGACTATTGTGAAGGATGTTATTTCCCTAATTTCTTTCTCAGCCTGTTTATCCTTTGTGTAGAGGAAGGCTACTGATTTGCTTGAGTTAATTTTATATCCAGCTACTTTACTGAAGTTGTTTATCAGGTTTAGGAGCTCTCTGGTGGAATTTTTGGGATCACTTAAGTATACTATCATATCATCAGCAAATAGTGATAATTTGACATCTTCTTTTCCATTTCATATCCCTTTGATCTCCTATTGCTGTCTAATTGCTCTGGCTACGACTTCAAGTACAATATTGAATAGGTAGGGAGAAAGTGGGCAGCCTTGTCTAGTCCCTGATTTTAGTGGGATTGCTTCAAATTTCTCTCTATTTAGTTTGATGTTGGCTACTGGTTTGCTGTATAATGCTTTTATTATGTTTAAGTATGAGTCTTTAATTCCTGATCTTTCCAAGACTTTTATCATGAAGGGATGTTAGATTTTGTCAAATGCTTTCTCAGCATCTAATGAGATGATCATATGATTTTTTTCTTTGAGTTTGTTGATATAGTGAATTATGTTGATGGATTTCTGAATATTGAACCATTGCTGCATCCCTGGGATGAAGCCTACTTGATCATGATGGATAATCATTTTGATGTGTTCTTGGATTCGGTTTGCAAGAATTTTATTGAGTATTTTTGCATCTATATTCATAAGGGAAATTGGTCTGAAGTTTTCTTTCTTCGTTAGGTCTTTGTGTGATTTAGGTATAAGAGTAGTTGTGGCTTCATAGAACAAATTGGGTAGAGTACATTCCATTTCTATTTTGTGAAATAGTTTGAGGAGTATTGGTATTAGGTCTTCTTTGATGGTCCGATAAAACTTGGCACTAAATCCATCTGGACCTTGGCTTTTTTTTTTTTTTTGGTTGGGAGACTATTAATGAATGTTTCTATTTCATTAGCAGATATGGGACTGTTTAGATTATTGATCTGATCTTTATTTAACTTTGGTACCTGGTATCTATCTAGAAAAATTGTCCATTTCATACAGGTTTTCCAGTTTTGTTGAGTATAAGTTTTTGTAGTATGCTCTCATGATTTTTTGGATTTCCTCAGTGTCTGTTGTTATGTCTCCCTTTTCATTTCTGATGTTGTTAATTAGGATAATGTCTCTGTGCCCTCTAGTTAGTCGAGCTAAGGGTTTATCTATTTTGTTGATTTTCCCAAAGAACCAGCTCCTGGTTTGGTTGATTCTTTGTATAGTTCTCTTTTTTTCTATTTGGAGCATCTAAATTCTTTAGTTGGTTCCCTTGAACCTGTTTCATTTGCTGTTTCCACATTCCCAGTCCTGTTTATGATGGAAAAGATGCAAACCCAGTATGCATGATGAGATCTACTTGGACTTCTAGTGTCCTCCTTACCTTCCATGCTTGGCTTTCCTCATCCATTCCTGGAACCAATTTGCTGCTAAGTTAACTAAGTAATGAGTCTACAAAAGTAATCTCTACTGGTGGAGCACTATCCAAACAACTACACATTATACATGGGTATGCTTTAAAGGCAAGCCTGAACAGTGCCCTCTAGTGACATCTCCTACTCCCAAATCTCCCCCTAGTCACCCAGCAGCTGCACTGGACTTCTCTGTTTAGAATTTCCAAATCAAAATTAAATTCTACTATGTCCACCTTTCAGGACAGTGCTTCTCCAGACCTATCCGCTGGACTTCCAGTACTGACCTCCATTGCCTTACATTGAAACTCTCAGAATGTTTGTCTGGATTCGTTTAACCACAGAATCTTGCATCATGTTTTCATCAGATTCAGTATCATGTGAACCATGCTGCCACATCCTTCTTCCAGGTGGGATACAGCCTCACAATGATGGCCTGTATTGTGGTAACTTGACACATTCTAGAATCATCTGAGAAGTAGGAACCTCAGTTTAATCCACTAATCCATGAAATGATCTATAGAGAAACGTGTTGACAGCTCCCTTGATTAATGATTCTTAAGGTAGTTTGGAGCCTTCTCTGAATGTTGCCCCCTTTGGGAAGTGGTTCTGGGCTGTACAATAGGGCAAGCTGAGGTACTTATTGAATGAAAAGCATTATCTTGTATTCCTTAGTGTTCTCTGCTTTTCTTCTTGCCTCTAGGTTTCTTCCTTGACTCATGACATTGGTTCTCACAGTGGTGGAGTGTGAAGGTCCTGCCCTGCTTAGTATGGTAAGATTTCCTGAATAAAGCCCAACAGCGCTATTCCAAATATGTGTTTACATTTGGCTCATCCATTTTCTCTTGTTGGTGAGCTGTCATGAATCTCCCTTTCCAGTGCTATTGTCATTGTGCCATGTTATTTCTGGCCACACATATTTTGTACTGTCTCTTGAATTCCTGGAGAACCAAGATATCCTTTGCATACCTATATGCTAAAGCATAATTTTAGGTGTATACTACTCAACATTTTTCCTGGAATAGCTTCCCTATACCTTTCCAATCCAAACCATGAACACAATCCCACCCTATGTCCTAATATGCAGCTTGTAAATCTAAGTTTTTCATTTGGTTCTCTAGTCTCCAGTGTCCTGTGCCATCTGCATGTTCCCATTCCTATTTTTCATGGACAGTGCATGTACCAGGTTTGCATGATGAGTTCTACAAGCCTTTGCCTTCCAGTGCCTTCATCATCCTTTTGTGCTTGACTTCAGGCATGCAGTGTTTTACCCAATTTCCTGATGAATTTCCTAGTAGTGAGTCCATAAAAATAGTCATAATGGAAAAATTTCTAGCTAAGTATTTGCAGATTACATATTGGCTTCCTTTGTGGGCAAGTCTGAACCTGGCCTGCTAGTGCCGTCTCTTAACACCAGCCCTCTCCCAGGTCCTAGAGCACATTCACTGTATTTATGCTTATTATTGACTAATATTCACTATATTCTGCTCTGTAAAATCTCCCTGACAATATGTGTGCTTCATCTACTTTTCACCATAGTCTTTGTTGAAGTTGTAGTCCCTTCTCTTCTGTTCCGCAGACAATTATCTACCATACACATCTTCATAATACCCATGCCTACCTCCTGTACGAAAGCACAGGTAAGAGGATTTTTTTCTTAAAATTATACCAAAAATGGCACCCATGAGCCATACATAGAATCTAGGAATAGATCGTGGTATTCCAGTGAAAGACTGTTTTATCTTAAAGGCATTCTCCTGGGGCTTGGGTACCACTCACTGCCAGTCTTAACTAAGGTCATACATCTCCTATAATGTACTCTCAAGTCAGGTCTCCCAGAAACAAGCACATTATCACCATCTCAACTGCTCATGTTCTTAATACGGATTGACAGGTTTTAGAGCAGTTTGGACCGATCACAAGACTTAAAAACTCATCCTCCAGCTACAACCCATGCTTCAGATGCTCCAGTGTCCAGCTTCAGATGGTCAAAACCTACAACAGTTTTGCCTTGTAAAATCCAGAGTTACTTTACCACTGTCCTCATAGTCCACAATCTACCACTTCTTTAGAATTCCTACCCTTGTGTTTTCTGTTCCATGCTGACTAAATAAGATTGTGCCATGTGACTATTCATACATCCATTTCTGAATGAACTTCTTACTTGCCATATTTGCCCTATATTCTTCAAGGATTTGTGGGAGAACCTTCCCTATCCTTCCAGACCTAGCTCAATCAAGCAGTTGCTGAAGCCCCTCCCATCAGTTGCTATTTGATATCCTGACTTTACTTACTTATCTCTCCATATTATCTCCCCACAGTCCCATAACTACTCTCCCAGCCTTGCCTATGATCAGTAAGATACTGTGACAATTTAAAGATGTAATTACAAAATTAGAACATCTAAACTTGTCATCTTCTAGCTGTTCTTGCATAGCTCTAGTACAGGTTTGAGTGGTGAGTGGTCCTAGTCTAATCTACAAGCACCATCCATACACTGTAAGAAATAGCTATGTCCATAAAACTTCTGCAGACTTTCCTGGTAATTATCCTAAGCAAAGTACAGCTGTGCTATCTCCAATATCCAGTCATTATCCAATGACTCTTTCTGTATGCACAAAGAGCATTTTTAGGTATTCCCGAGGAATTACAAAAAATGTTCCATTTTCATTAAAGACACACATGGGACCTTCATATTTTTAGGTTGGACATTTGGTTGTCAGTATCAGGAGTGAGCCATTGTGTACATAAGAGAATAGACGTTGAGAAATTACTTTAGAAATGTATTTTAATTCTTTAGCAAGTGACAAGTAATGAGAAAGGGAAAAAACCTTACAGCAATTCTATAATTTCTAGAGAACATTTGAACCAAATAAACTCTTATAAAGAAAAAACATTAATTAGGGTTGGCTTTCAATACAAACATTTAGTCCATTTCCTCATGGCAAGAATGTGAATAGTAGGTGTGAATTTTAATCTGGATCCTCAGGAAGAAGCAGAAGATTATGAGCTATAATAGGCATAGCTCGAGCATGTGAGACTTCAAAGTCTACGTCAAAGTGATCCATTCCCTCCAAAAAGTCCACACCTACTCCAAGAATCACATCTCTGCTAATAATGCCAACTGCTGTTTACCTAGAATTCAAGTCCATGCACCTAATTGGGCAAACCTTCATTCTCAAGGCTGGGAGTGGCCATGCCATTCCTACATGAACTTATCATTCTGAGAATCCAGTTTACTTTGTCCATACCCACACTTGCAGGTCTATCTCTCTTTTATTGATAATATAAAATTTGCAAGATAATTTCTCCAGTGGTGTCCTGCTTCCTTAATCTCTACAACTCTAGGTTTACATACTGCCTTTCACACTTTAAATTGTATACCCCTGTTTTTGTGTCCCTAGAATGAAGCATTTTATATGCTTATGTTTACTGTCTACCCTTTTCTTTGAGTGCAATGGTTATATAACCTCATTGTCTGCTGTGCTACTCAATTCTTGAATACAAAAGACTATTTGTATGTAAGCTGAAACCTCAGTAGAAAATGATCACTACATTCTATATTAGAGACACATAAGAAGTCATATTTCTGGAAGGTGGTGTTGGATGTCTTAGCATTGATATTGCTGACAGTGTTGGATGCTAGCTTGAAATCCTGTACACCGTGGATGCTTTTGCCCCCTATGGCCTATTTATAATATAGGGCAGCAAGAGTCTTCTGTTCCCATGATTGTGTTCCCATAACACTAATCCACAGGCATTCCCAATGTGCACTGTGACCCAAATAGTGTGTATCAGAGAGGACAGCTCAACAGAATTGGTTTTCTTGTTTGATCATGGAGTTCATACTCATGCCAAGATGCTTGGAGGCATGTACCCTCACTCAAGGACCCATTTCACAAAGTTCAAACATATTTTTTCTAATACAGTGTGCCAGCCCTTCTCTCTAAGCTGAAGTCAATTTCATCATACAAAATAAATTTATCCAACATAAGATTACCCAGAATTTGAAACAGTTCCAAAATGATCAAAACTTCAGTCTCTTTGGTGCTCTGAACAGATTTTCAAATGTGATATCCTGAACAAATTTAAAATAGCTTACCTACTCTTCATATAAAAGGTACAGAATATGTGTTTACCAGCGTAAAAGGAAGGATTTGGGAAACTCCAAGGATACAGTAGCTTGAAAGAAGATCTAATTTTATGAGGGGAAATTCTGAATCTAGCAGCTCTGTATCTGCCTTGTAGGAATATGATAGTCATTTTCACTTAAAAAAGGCTTAAGGATAGCTAGCATTCCAGCTGTGATGGCTGGAGCCTGAAGTGTATATTATAAAATTTTCTTACCACACACTTGTAGCTTTCCATAGCAGTCACAATACCTCCTGGATTCTCCAGGCTCCTAGCTTCACACATGCAGCATCAACTTATTTCATAGCTTAACGTAGGCCAATTTCTAGACCTCCTGGCAGGATATCCATTCCTAACTCACATTGCCTGGGCTTAGAGCCCCTCAAAATAACTTCCATGATTCTACTGAATTTTTGCTAACTCTGTACACCTTGGATCATCATGCCAATTAATTTTTCAAAGTTTTGATGGAACCTAGTTATTTTGGTTAGGGTTTGGGCAACTTGAAGCCCAATTGAGAAAATGTCTCTCAGAAAATGGCCTGCAGGAATACTGGTCCTGTATTGTTTGTTTAATGGTTGATCTGGAATGAAGTAGCTTACTGTGAATGGAAATGATTGATCTAGGAGAGCCCTGCTCATTGTGCATGATACCAACCCTAGGCTGGTGGCTTGGACTATATAAGAAGGCTTTCTTAGATAGTTTCATTGCTGTGAGGAAATATTATGACTAAGGCAGATCTATAAAGTACAACCTAAAATCAGGGGCTAGCTCAGAGTTTCAGAGATTTAGACCTTTTTAAAACCACCTCAGGTAGCATGGCAGTACCCACACAGACACGGTGCTGAGGAAAGAGGTGAGTGTTTTGCATCTTGATCTCACTGCATGCAGGAGAGCTTTCTTCGAGGCAGCTAGGAGGAAGGTCTCCAAGCCCTATAGTGACACACATTCTTCAACCAAGACTGAATCATTGTCTTCTGCAACAAGGCCATACTTCTTAACAGGGCCTCTCCCTGGGCCAAGTTTATCCAAACTCCCACAAAGGTCATCTGAGGTACCTCAAAAGACCCAGAGAATAAGCAGTGTTCCTTTATGGTTTCTGTTTCATTATTTACTCCAACTCACACCATTATTTCTGGTGTAACATCCTTGTGCAATATGCTGTGAAGCCAGTATGCAGTGGCAATTTTGGAATTTTGTTTTCTTTAAAGAACACAGAAATATTATAAGTTAATATTTTCATTTTAATCCCTGGTATGGCATAAAAGGCTGCTCTGATTATCTACAGTAGCTGACTATGTGTTGATCCATACTCTAGCATGGGTGTAATGTTGTCTGTTTCAGATTGTTTCTGCAATCACGTAATGTTCATAATTCTTGTGACTTTTCAGAGTGTATAATAATGTCAGGGCCCTGAAAGTAAGTACAGTTTGTTGTTTGATTGCTGTTGATCGATGCTCATTGTAGTTGGTTGAGGTCAATTTAATATGCCTTCCCAAAGAAGAAAAAAGAAATTAAATACCTTGATGGTAAAAGAATTGCCCAAAAGAAATTAATATACCTAATAAATATGAAATAGCATACAATAATGTTACTTTCCCCTTTATCTCTTTTTTATCTCATATTTAATATTAGGGGATTGAAAGAATATAAAACAAATGGAGAATGGTGGAAGAAAGAAGAACCCACAAAGTAGCCAACACCAGCTACACTACTGCCATGCTTCCTTTGGGGGTTAGGTATCCCAGAATCAAGGCCAGTTACACTGTCACCACACATTAAGTTTAACTCACCATGAATGCTGTTGTCTTTACCCAATGTGATCTCTAGACATACTCCTGCTAGTCTCATCCACAGTGTGATAGGACTGGACCTGGTAACAGATCCAGCACTGACTATCTTTGGTGATATCCCCCATAAAAAAAAAACTTGTTAATATCTGAACATGGTAATGTGTAACTCTGGAAGCAAACTGAATGCCACCTTTTCCTGGAGAGCTTTCCCAAGACTCTAATGCACATAGTCCCAAGATTCAGTCCCATCATGCAATGCCTATGCATACTTTTTACTATTTAGAGTCCACAGATACCAGTTAGATTATGTCACCTCAACATTCCCATGCTAGTGTCTTATGACAGGTTATGTATCATTGGGATGATGAGTTCTATGGATCCAGGCCCACAAGACCATTTTCAATTCTGTGAGTTTTGGTTCAGTACCTAGTCTTAAGCGAATTTTCTGATGAGTTCTCTATTTAATGAATCTGTATTGCTGTGTACATATTCAGAGCCTTTGCTAAATATATCCAAATCACACAAAGGTTTTTACTTTGCTACCAAGTCTGACCTTGCTTCACAACACTATCCTCAATACTATGACCTTGTTCAAGTCACACAGAATCTGCACTTGATTTTCTATACTGTAATATGAGTCCATATCCCACAACTGCTCTCTGCAGTTTCCTATTCTTTCCTTTGACTGCTCTTCTAGTCACCACCTTTCATGCTACTGTCATCATTTATGTCCAGACTTTTTTCCAGTCACACAAGTGCTACAATAGATTTTCCTGGTGAGTTCTCCCATGAAAAAAACTACTTAATGAACAAGGAAAATCTGTATGCATGTAACTCTTTCTCCTTACTCTCCAGGACTTCATCCACCATAATATTCCATTACCTCCCATGTTATACCATGGGCATGCCACTGCTGTGGCCTGGTTCTCACTCTCTCTCCTACTGCTAATGGCCTGTGGCTTGAGCTCCAGGTTAGTCAAAAAAGAGGCAATATATAAATGAGATATTTTATTATAGGAAAGAGAAAATAGGCCAGTGAAGTAGAGAGATGGAAAGGAGAAGTAGTAGAGGAGAATAGAAGGAGAGGAGAGGAGAGAAAGAAAGGAAGACAGCAAGAAGGCAAGAGAAGAGAACAAAGAGCAAGAAAGAGAGGAAGAAAGGAGACAAAGAGCAAGAGAGAGCAAGAGAGGGAGGAAGAGGGCAAGAGAACAAGAGAAGAGAGGAAGAAAAGAAGCAAGAGAGGAACAAAGAGCAAGAGATAGAGCAGGGGGCCAACCCACCCTTCTATTTTATGAGGCATGGTATGCCATGCTGTGGTCAGATGACTGGGGGTAGAATCAAGCTGGAATGCTGGGAGCTAGGGACATTGTCTGCTTGATAGAGCACACTGGGGGGGGGGGCAGCTATCAGGGGTTGTGATTGAAACAGGAGCCAAAGACTCAGGAGTTATAGCTGTACTCCTTCTGCCCCCTTCAAGTAGAAACTGATCACTGAGGCTCCACGGCTCAAGGCCAATTACATAACTGAGCCTAGGTCGCCTGAGCAGACCACTGCCCCCACAATTCCCCCTTTTTGTTTTTTAAGAGAGAGGTGTCTTCAGAATAACTGTCAACTATGTTGGGTGAGGTGGAAGTATCAGAAGAAGTCATGTAGGACAGAGTAGTAACACAATGAAGCCAGAGGGCAAGGATTGAAGGCAAGGCAAGAGATTATAGAATCAGTTGTTCCATGGATAATACAGTTTGAGGGTAAAACATCAGTTTTGTACAGCAATTAATTAATTCTAGATAGACATTATGTTTTCCTTACTATCACATAACTTCCCCCAAGTTCAGCAGCCATTTGCCTTTGGCAAGAGAGTTCATCTGTAGCTGAAAGGTCTCAAGTCTGATGTCTGTCCTCTGTGGGGTTCAGCGTGTGTCTAGGGATCTTTCAGTCAGATGAAGTATCTGGAGGAAGGGTGCTCTGTTGTCTGCAGGCCCCAGGAGAAGGCATGGTGTCTGAAGGATCTTGTAGCTGCAGACACTGTCCTCCCTCATGGGGGTAAACCTGTAGAATAATTATGACAAAAGAGCAAGACTCTAGCAGAAGATTGTCTGCAATGGTTTTTTGGTGAGCATTTTTAGGATCTTAGAAAGCAAGGATTTGTGAGGGATTTAGTCCTAGAATGAATCTTTAAAGTCAGCTTCAGGTGGCTGAGAAAGAAAATTCATGTCTCTGGAATAGACAGTAACAGGTTATCTGTGAAAGGAAACTGGTTGTTAATTTAGGATTGAATGATGGTAATCAGCATAGTTGATTTGGCCTGTTGAAGTAGATTAGGTGACCTAAGAAATCTTAAGCATTTTGTTCCCCCTTTTAAGAAGGAATGAAGTATACACATTTTGGTCTTCCTTCTTCTTGAGTTCCTTGTGGTTTGTGGATTTTACTTTGAGTATTGCAAACTTCTGGGCTAATAACCACTTATCAGAGAGTGCATACCATGTGTGTTATTTTGTGATTTGGTTACCTCACTCGGGATGATATTCTCCAGATCTATCCATTTCCCTAAGAATTTCATAAATTCATTGTTTTTAATAGCTGAGTAGTACTCCATTATGTAGATGTACCACAATTTCTGTATCCATTCCTCTGTTGATGGACATCTGGGTTGTTTCCAGTTTCTGGCTATTATAAATAAGGTTGCTATGAACATGGTGGAGCACGTGCCCTTATTGCATGTTGGAGCATCTTCTGGGTATATGCCCAGGAGTGGTATAGCTGGGTCCTCCAGTAGAATTATGTCCAATTTCTGGAGGAACCACCAAACTGATTTCCAGAGTGGTTGTACCAGCTTGCAGTCCCACCAGCAATGAAAGAGTGTTCCTCTTTCTCTACAACCTCTCCAGCATCTGCTATCCCTTGAGGGGGAACAAAATACCCATGGAAGGAATTGCAGAGACTAACTATGGAGCAAAGACTGGAAGAAAGGGTACTCCAGCCTGATATAGCTGTCTCCTGAGAGGCTCTGACAGTACCCAACTAATACAGAAGTAGAGGCTCACAATCATCCATTGAACTGAATACAGATTCCGAATGAAGGAGTTAAAGAAAGGACTAAAGGAGCTGAAGGGTTTGCAGCCCCTTAGGACAAACAACAATATGAACTAACTAGTACCCTCAGAGCTCCCAAGGACTAAACTACCAACCAAGGAGTATACATGGTAGAACTGATAGCTCTGGCAGCATGTGTATAGTAGAGGATGGCCAAGTCGGTCATCAACAAGAGGAGAGGCCCTTGGCCCTGTGAAGGTTCTGTGCTCCAGTGTAGGGGAATGCCAAGGCCAGTAAGTGGGAAAGGGTAGGGTGGTGAGCAGGGGGAGGAGGGAGGGGACAGGGGTTTGTTCTTGTTGTTGTTTTTGGGTTTTGGGTTTTTGGGGGGGGAGGGGAAACTGGGAAAGGAGAAATCATATGACATGTAAATAAATAAAATATCTAATAAAAATAACTTAAATCTTAAAAAAAAGAAATCTTAAGCAAGTTGAAAACCTTTTAGATATGCATCACTGATGTTAGGGAGAAAAATAAAGGTTTAAATGGAGAAGCAAGACAATTTTAGGTTGAAAAGCAAAATTTAGTTATTCCTATAGGAGGCACAAGGGAACAAATCCTCCAGTGCAGCAGTTTTGGCAGGCTTAGATGGGTGGGATATGTATGCAGCAAGCAGGCTCTGTATTCCCCTTTTGTTTTTCCTTGAAAAGCAAGTGGTGAAGTTTATCCTTGACAAAAGTTTAAAGCATAGATGTTGAATGACAGGCTTTTGACAATTCTGCAGCCTGTTAGCCAGTGTGAGCATGCTACAATTTAGTTGTCAGGTAGGAGGAGCAGCTCAGAGTACAGAGGTGGCACTGAGGTCTGGGGCTGGAGCAAAGAGAAGAACTTTGCTCCATTTTGGAGGGACACAAAGCAGTGGCAGTGTCAAGGGGTCCATGCAGTTGGAACCTGCACTTCCAAGGGAGGGGTGGAAAGAGAGAGAGAAAGGAATGCTCAGTTTTTGAACTGGGTCACTCATGGTTTAGTTAACTGGTTCTGCCTCCAGCCTATGCCTGCCTGCCACCCTGGTCAAACTCCACAGGGTGGGGGGCCACATTTCTCTTTCTCTTGCACATGCCCGGGCCACCACTCGTGATGCTGTGGGCCACTCCTCATGATGCTGTGGGCCACCCCAACAATCACATGGGCTGCTTGGACTCCCTACTTCCTGTTACAGTGGCACACGTAGTTCATGCTCCCACACCGAGGTCAAACAGGCCACCTGAGCTCCTACCATGGTCCCATGGGGAGCCCTGCCCTTCCGGGAGCAGATGCACTCCCTCTGTGGTCCCACTTACTGCCCTGCTACCACAGGGGAACTGGAATGCTGAGTACAAGCAGAATCTGTGTGACCAGAACTATCCTGGCACAGTGAGAATGCCATGGGAAGGCCACCTTCTGGAGAGCTCACCAACAATGGACAATGGCTGAGCTGTATGTCTCCAAATATAGTGAAGCACAGTGGGGCTCCATTCTGGGAAAGCTTGCCTCAGTAAGTAGTGCAGGAACTTCACTGACCATTGCTGTGAGAACACAGGTCAGGAATCCAGTAAGACACCTGGAGGCCAGAAAAGAAGAAGATACCGCTAAGAAACACTACACAATGCTTTGCACTCAATAAGTACTTGTCTTCCCTTCTTCTACAACACAGAACCACCTCCCAAATCTTGGTACTCCACAAGACCATGAGGATCATTACTACCGTTAGCTCTCAAAATGCTTTTTACAGACCATTCCATGAAAGAATGCTCTCAGCCAACTCTACATGGTGTCAAGTTAATACAAAACAAACCGTCATGGTGAGGCTCACATGTGGTAGAAGAATGTGGCAACATGTTACACGGGATTCGAAATCTGATAAAAAAATATGATGCAAGATTACAAGGTTAATATAATCCAGACAAACATTCTGCAAGTCCCAAAGCCAGGCAATCTGTGTCATAACTGGTATTCCAGCAAATGAGGATAGAGAACCATGATCTTGAGATGTGTACACTGCTGAATTGGGCTTGAATTTGGGAATACTAAAAAGGGAAGACCAGAGCAGATTTTTTGTGACCTGCAGGAAACCTTTGAAAAGGAGATGGCACTTTAGGTCAAGGTTCAGTCTTGCTCATAAAGGATACCAATGTATAATCTGCACAGACTTTGCTAAACTAGACCATTGTTGTTTATACGTGTGGACCTATAACTGTCGTACTTCAGCTTATACAGACTCACACTGAGTTTTGCTAAGACATATTCACATGGTGCCTAACTGAGGAAAGACCCATGGAGGACATGTGTTCTTTGGAGGGAGTATAAATATGACTCAACTGACAGAGTCAGGGGCCTGCATGACTAGCTTTACAACACACCATTGGTCTTGTAGAATTTGAAAAACAAAGGGATATATACCATGCCATTTACACATACCCAGGGTTTCAATGGACACCTGCTTTTGTGTTCTGAAAACGCTAATTGTGTAATAACACATTTAGTGGAACTGATGGCAATTAAGGAGAAACCTGCACAAATTAAAGTTGATAACGCTTCCACATATGTACACAGTAACTTGAAGCAATTCTTTGCATATTATAAAATAAAGCACGTTACTGGTATAACACACAATCCCCCAGATCAAGCAGTTATAGAAAGAGCAAATCTCACCTTAAAGGAAATGCTTATCAAACAAAAAGAGAGAATAAAAAACCCCTGGGGCTTTTTTCACTCTCATTTTCTTAATTTTGATGAAAAATTAATAATAGCATAACAGCAGCTGAGCCACATAGGGATATCAAAAGAAAAACAAAAACAAAAAACAAAAAAAACAAAAAAACAAAACCTGTGGAACTAATCCAACCAAATATAGGTTGATATTAGAATGGAAACCAGCAATAGTTTTAAGATGTGGGTGGGATGTGGTTATGTTCATATATCTACAGGGAATGAAAAAACATGGTTACTGACAAAACTTATAAAGATTAGATCTGACCAGTGAAAACCTCTTATCAGCTGAGACAGGAATGTTTCACAATGAACATTGCCCAAGTGATTAAAAGACTGTCTCAGTTACTGACTTCTCCAAAGTTTGCATGCAAATTAATTTCAAATGGGCTATCCCTAATGATCAATCACACAGAGAATGGATTAACACTGACACTGGACAATACATAGACAGGACAGGGACTGAAGAGACAAGAACACAGAGACCGGGCAATAAAGGCTTCTGCTGGCTTTTTTCAGGCTATCTTTTTCCTTGGGGACCAGAAACGGGAATTTTTTGCCCCAATTCAGCAGTAAGTAAATATATATAAGACGACCATCATCCCAGCGTTAGTTGGAGTGGGTGACTTTGGTCACTTGATATGTTATAGTTGTTATCATTTACTGTGGTAGGTTGTTTTGCTTAATTATTGTATATTGATGGAAATTTAAGATTGTTTTGTAAGCATCATAAATTGATAGAAATGTAAGTGTGATTTGTTTAATTATTGTAAATTAATATAAAGGTAAAGTCATAATAGAAATTTCTCATATTTGTTTAATTATTGGATATTGATAGAAATTTAAGTTTGTTTACTGTATATTAATAGAAACTTAAGTTTTTGTTTAGTTATTGTATGTTGATAGAAATGTAATATCATTTTGTTTGAATAATTCCATATTAGTAGAAATTCATGGTTTCTTAAAATTATTGTGTATTGATAAATTTAATTATTTTATATTGATGGACATTTAATATTGTTTTGTTTCATTATTTTATATGATAGAAATTTAAAGTTGTTTTTTGAAATGTTATATATTGATAGAAATTTGGAGTCATTTTGTTTCAATTATTGTAAATTAAATGATGTTTAGTATTTTTGTTAAATTATATATTGATAGAAATTTAAATTTGTTTTGAATTAGTATATTAATAGATATATAAAGTTATGATTTAATTATTTTATAATGAAATAAATTTAAAGTTTGTTTGAATTATTGTATATTACTAGATATTTAAAGTCATTTTGTTTGATTTATTGTACATTAATAGAAATTTAAGGTTTTTTTAAATTATTGGATTTTGATAGAAATTTAAAGTCACTTGTTTGAATTATTGCTTATTAATAGAAATTTATCTTTTGTAAATTAATATAAATTTGAAGTCATTTTATATGAATCATGGTATATTAATAGAAATTCAAAGTCATTTTGTTTAAAGGATTTTATATTAATATAAAATTATTTTTTTGTTTAGGTATTATATTAATAGAAATTTTATATTTTTGTTTAATTATTGTGTAGTAGTGACAGAAATTTAAAATCATTTTGAGTTATAGTATATTAATAGATATTTATTATTTTATTATTTTATTATTGCATATTGATAGAAATTTAAAGACATTTTGTTTCATTGCATATTAATAGAAAATTATGAGTTTTGTTTAATACTGAATATTAATAGAAATTTAAAGTCATTTTGTTTGAATTATAGTATGTTAATATAAATTTATGTCATTAGAATTACTGTATATCAATAAAAATTTTAAGTTTTAGTTCAATTATTGTATATTGATAGAAATTTAAATTCAAGTTTTTTAATTATAGTATATTAATAGAAATTTAGTGTTCTTTTAATTATTGTTCATTGATAGAAATTTAAAGTCATTTGAATTATTGCATGTTAATAGAAATTTGTTTTGTACATTAATGTAAATTTGAAGTCATTTATCTGAATTATTGTATATTAATAGAAAATTAAAGTCATTTTGCTTAAAGGATTGTATATTAATAGAAATTTAATTTTTTAAAGTATTGTATATTAATAGAAATTTTAGTTTTTTAATTATGTATAATTGTTAGGAATTTAAAGTCATTTTGTTTGACTTATTGTATATTAATAAAAAGTTAGTGGTTTTTAATTATTGCATATTGACAGAAATTTAAAGTTGATATGTATGTTTTATTGCATATTAATAGAAAATGTTTTTTGTTTAATATTGTATATTACAGAAACTTAAAGTAATTTTGTCTTAATTATCGTATATTAATAGAAATTTAAAGTCATTTTGTTTGAATTATTGTATATTAATAGAAATTTTATGACATTTTATTAGAATTATTTCATATTATTAAAAATTTTATATATTAGTTGAATTATTCTGTTGAGATTGAAATGTAAAGTCATTTGTTTGAATTATAGTAGATTAATAGAAATTTAGTGTTCTTTTAATTATTATATATTGATAGAAATTCAAAGTTCTTTTCTTTGATTTATTGAATATTAATAGAAATTTATGGGTTTTTTCTTTTATTATTTTTTTATTTTTTTTTTGGTTTTTTGAGATAAGGTTTCTCTGTATAGCCCTGGCTGTCCTGGAGCTCACTCTGTAGTCCAGGCTGGCCTCGAACTCAGAAACCCACCTGCCTCTGCCTCCCAAGTGCTGGGATCAAAGGCGTGCGCCACCACCGCCCAGTGAAATTTATGGTTTTTGTTTAATATTGTATCTTAATAGAAATTTAAAGTCTTTTATTGAATTATTGTATATTAATAGTAATTTAATATTTTTTGTTTAATTGTTGTATACTGATAGAACTCTAAAGTCATTGTGTTTAAATTATAGTATATTAATAGAAATTTAGTGTTTTTAATTATTTTATATGATTGATATTTAAAGTCATTTTGTTTCATTGTGCATTAATAGATATTTACATTTTTGTTTAAACTTGTGTATTAATTGAAATTTAAAGTTATTTTGTTTGAATTATTGTATATTAATACAAATTTAAGGGTTTTTTAATTGTTATATATTAATAGAATTTAGTTTTATTTTCTTTCTTGTATGTGGACAGAAACAAATACATTTTTTTAATTACTGTACAATAATAGAAATTTAAGGTTTCTGTTTAATTTTTGTATATTAATAGAAATTGAAAGGTTTTGTTTCATTATTGTATATTGATAAAAATTTAAAGTTGTTTTGTTAGACATTTTTGACTATATTGTACATAAGCCATTTAGTTAAAATGTGATGGTTCTTATATTTATTTCTACTGTGTATGGAACATGTTAGAGAAAAGGAAAATTCTGAAACATAAAGGAGAGTATGAAGTAAAAACTTGTGGATTTTTGGAAAGTCACTTATATCAAATGATGTTTAGCTGCAGCACACAGGTGAAAGGATGTTTTGCTAAAGCAAACATGTGAAAGGATGCATGATGTTAAGAGGGACCCGACAGGTGGTAGACAATGCTGGATGGTTTTGGTACATTTTGCCATTTCTTAGTGGCCATCATTTGTTATGAGGTCATAGAAGGAAACACGCCAAAACCTTCTGGCAGTATTCTGGGGATGA
>JADRCD010225936.1:1079-57151 GCA_019843815.1 Montemys delectorum
TCCTCCTCCTCCTCCTCCTCCTCCTCCTCCTCCTCCTCCTCCTTAATTTTGGTTTTTCAAGACAGGGTTTCTCTGTGTAGCCCCAGTAGTCCGGGAACTAACTATGTAGATCAGGTTGGCCTCAAATTCAAAATAATCCACCTGCTTCTGCCTCCCGAGTGTTGGTGTTAAAGGAATGCATCACCACTGCCTGGATAGCTTTATTATTTCTAACTATATGTGTGTATCCCTGTGTGCCTGTGCATGTATTTTCAGGTTCCCATGCTGGCCAAAAGCCAGAGGCATTGGGTCTTCCTGGTGGGTTGGAGTTATAGGCAGTTTTGAACTATCTGATGTTCATGTGCTGGGAACCAAACTTGGGTCCTATGAATATAAATGCTCTTAACCAACAAGCCATCTGGCTAGCGTTTCAGAATTTGACCAGGCCAGAGAATTCAACAGGGCCCAAAGTTAAGCTAATGTAACTCTGCTGAAGACCCTTTGCTCTGAGTCCTAACTAACTCTCCTCTTGGGCTCACCAATGGGTTAGGTTGATACTTTGACAACAGCAAAACCGTAGTACCTTGGTTTCACAGAAAAAGAAAATTCCTAGGTGACAGCGTTCCAAGCAGGATGAAGTTTAGTTCACTACAGATACAGCAAGTAGAAACCATGTTAAGAAAAAACGCACTCTCATGTGCCCTTGAATGATGTCCAGGATCAGTCTCTCGAGTGCTACTATTGCATATTTCAATGCAAAACAAAAAATTACTAACGATTCAGAGTCAGTCTATCACTTGGTATAACTAAATGAGTTGAGGATAGCTCCTCCATTACAACTGATTTACATAATCATATCAAATTAAAAGACGAGTTGCCCATCCTCTCTTAGCTGATTAGAAGTACCTCCCACCATAGTTGTGAGAATTAGCCCTGAAAGTGCATTGAAGTTGCTTAGCAAAGTATCACACTTACCAAGTGCTCATGAAACACCAGATATCCTTGATGTGTTAAATGCGGCTTTGGCATTAGGCAAGGTTGTACTTCCTTCTTTACCTGCAGTAAGGGGTGGATTTAGGCTTGCTCATAACTGCCTTCTTTAGCATTGGCTTAGGGAAACTGGTTTTGTTATAAGCACTTCATGACTGGATAGCCATACTGCTTTGTAGAGGTTGATAACTCTCCCTGAATGTTTGTGGGGTGTGGTGGGTAATTTTATCTCTTTCTCTGCAAATGGAAGCTGTTGCCAGTCAAAAGTCAAAAGGGGCAGTTGAACCAATGAAACCTGTCTCAGGAGGGGAGCTAGCTTTGCCAGGTACCAAACACCATTTTAACCCTTTAGAAGGAGGAACTGAATATAGAAACAAATGGATTTGCTGAGAACTACACACCCTGGTTCCCTTCTCAACCTGTTCTTGTCTTCTCTAAGATGCCAAGATGCCCGCAGTTCATGAATTAAAAACTACCAGGTGGTGGTGGCACATGCCTTTCATTCCTCGGTGGGGGGGGGGGGGGGTTTTTTTTTTTTTTTTTTTTTTTTTTTTTAATGACTAAAACAAAAATATACCTAAAAGCAAAGCTTCTGGAAAAACCATTTGTTCTTCCCTGTCTTGTATCGCCCCTCAAACTTGACCTTGGCCTCTGCCTGGCCTTGCTTTTCAAAGCTGGGTCCCTGAACACATCCTTGTTGACAACAGTCTTGTCCAGGGGGATATCCACAGAGTACCTTGTGGGCATGAGGTGGTTGTAGTTATAAACTTTCACAAAGGACTTGATCTTGGATCGCTTAGTGATTTTCTTCTTGCCTATGGCAGCTGTCACTTTTTGGGGATAGCAGTCAATCCCAGCCACCAGGGCATGGCTGTAAGGGTGGTCCGAGGTGCCATCGTCAAAGTTCTTCAAGATGACAGCTTTGCGTCCAGAGTATCCTTCAGTCAGGACCAGCACCACTTTCCTGGGTTTCATGAACTTGTCCATTTTGTCAGAAAGGACTGGGCACCAAGCAGAGAGACCAAGAGCATCTTTTTAAATTTCAGACCACTTTGGTCTACAGAGTGAGTTCTAGGACAACCAGGGATACACAGAAAAACACTGTAAAAAAATTATCTGCCTTTGAAGTGATTTTTGTTTTGTTATTAACTGTCCCCATGTCTGATTAATTATAATTCCTTATATTCATTAATGGAGAAGCTTGGTAAATTTTAGAATATATTAAAAAACAACCTAAGTCTAAATTCTTTGTTCCTTATCTAGGAAGTTCCCTTTATTTCATAAATATCATTATACCTATTGATATATAGAGTTTCTTCTCTTGCCTTTTGCTTTGGGGCATTTAACTAGCAAAGGATGAATTTTGCACGTATGTAAACTGCTTGTCTTGGAGGAAAAAATGCAATATATTAAACACTACATATAACTGTTTGTTCAGATTTCCTCAAAATTGTATTTCCCAACATACACAAAGAAAAAAATAATTGTAGAGAGTATGTGCCATTTTAACTTTTTATTAGAAACCCTAGAGTGTTCTCTGGAGCCTGGGGGTGGACTTCAGTAGTAGAATGGTTGCCGAGCGAGCGAGCGTGCACACAGCCTTGCTTTAACCCTCACCACCACCTTTAATCCTGGCCCTCAGAAGGTAGTGGCCTGAAGATCGCAAATTTAGGATCATGCTCAGCTGCAGAGTAACTGGGAGACTAGCCTAGGATACATGGGACTCTCTCCTTTTTCATTTGTTTATTTCTTATTTTTAAGAATTTATTACATGCTTTTTTTAAACTTAAAAGCATAATTAAAAAAAGAAAGACTGGAGACTATTCTTTGGGTATTGTAAGTGGAATCTGCTCACATTGATTGGGTGCTCTTCAGCAATTTCTTACAAAATGACCATTTCCTGCTTTTTAATTTTTTTTCCAAGCAATTAGTGTATAATGTATTCATCAAACTTAAGAGATTGCCCAGACAGAATCTCTCGCTTGCTGCAGCAGATTAATTGATCAGTTCTGAAGGGAGCTGGATTACAAAGGGTGGGTGAACAGCTCAGTTCGTTGTACTGATATTTGTCAGGGGAAATGAACTCCTATACAGAATCGTGTGGGTGCAAAACAGACCCCTTTGTCAGGATGTATTCCCGGTTAAAATACCTCCTTTGGTTTGACAGAAACAGCATAGTGTAGCTTCCCCACAACACTGGGACACCCCACCTTGTTCATAGCACTAGATTTCAGTTGATGTACATTTTCTTTTAGGATTAAAAATCAAACCAAAATGTTATCAATAATAACCACAATGGGTTGAGGGTGTTGCTTGGTGGATTTCATAACTAACACATGGAACTCTCTGGGTTCAATCCCTGCAAAAGTGACTAAAACCACAAATTAGTCAGGAATATGACTCAGTGGTAGAGCTCTTGTATATACCCCAGTATAGGAGAAAGAAAAAAAAAAGCCATGTGGACAAATTAGCCACAGATAATTTGATCAGAGCCATTGATCATTAAATTAGCTGGAATTGGACATTTTAACAAGTCATGTGCTAGTCAACTGAATTATTCCCTAATACACCCTAATGAAAGAACTGATTATGACCATAAGAATAATGTCAAACCTCTGGTCTTGCCCTCAGCCAGGACTTGCATTAGGCACTTGTATAATTTTTACAGCAAATACATGATGGTATATTCTTATGCCTTATCTCCAGATCGCAGTGGGCAGAATAGTGATAACCATTGTATTTAGTTTGATATCTATGCTAGTTTTATGGGAGCGGGGGAAGGGTATAGTTATATCTACAAATAAGAAAACAGAAAATACAAAGACATCATTTATAAATAGAAGAAATTAGGAAACTGGAGGGAAGTGGAAATGGGTAAAACCAAAGTAATAGATGGATCTCGGTGTTAGACCCTGCGAGTGTAAAACGAACTAGGCTAGTCTGCTGGCTGTTCAGAGAAAGCCCATGTCTGAGGGGACAATCTCTCTAAGAGAGCTTAATTCAAGAGTCAGGCAGGCAGGGGAGGGGGTGGGGGCCCAGGGCTAAACCCGCCTCCTGGAGATAGGGTCTAATCGGTGGTCTGAGGTGTGGGGAAAGGTGATTGGAGGGAAGGAAAGCTGAAGTAATTGGCGGTCCGTGCCTGCGGTGGTCTGTGTGTGCGTAGGCAAACTTCAGGGCTCTTCATAGGTCGCCCGATCAGAAAATGGCTGCATTAGCATGACCTGAGGGTGGGTTTTGGGTCCTCTGACGTCAAAAGGACGCTCATGCCCATTAGACATTTTCTGCCGCTCCTGGGTAAGGGGAGGGGGTGTGCGGTTTCAACCGGTTTGAGCCAGACAAGGCTTCTTCCTCAAAATTCCTTAAAAAAAAAAAAAAAAAAAGCTTAAAACAATCGTTGCCAAGGTGACCAAGCGTCAGAGGCCCCTTTTCCCCCTTTCTCTGTAAGGCTAGCAGGGGTCCATTCAGGTTTTCGCTGCTGAATTTCAAAAGAAAGGACGTGCTCTTTGATTTTTAAATTACAATTTGGAAAAGAGAATGGCTCTAGCCTCTACAAGAGAAAACATTGCTAATTTCATTATGGGGATTTAGTTACTATAGGAAAAGCCACTTTTCTTTTTTATATTCAGAATATTCTGTTTCACTCCTAGCACCAGATTAGGGATTTTTTCCCCTATAACCAAGAGTTTTTCAATTCTCTTCAGATATTGGTTGTAGTACAAAAATTAACTGGATCCTTGCCCTGCCAACCTGGAGCACAGATCTCTACAGATTCTGGGCTCAGTTCCCCAAGACGGCAGCATTCCCAACCCCCACTTCAGACGCCAGCCACAGTGGTTACCTGTGCATGTGACCGGGTTATAAATCAGAGGTTTCCATGACTACCCCTCAGGTTCTATGCTTTACTAAAATCGCTTGGAGTAATCAGAAAACAGTTTACTTCCAAGATTATAGGTTTATTACAGAGGATGGAAGTTAGAAACTGGAGGAGGCTGGAGGAGCAGCTCGCTGAGACGTAGTGGGAAGGAGCGCCCATCCACTTTCCACCTGTTTGCCAGCCTCCAAGTTCTGGGGTCTGTATGCATACACGACCACTAAACTCTTGGCCCTCAGTACCGAAGCTACTACCCTCCAGCCCCTCACCCTCCGCTGCTGTGGGGGATTGGTGTTTAGAGATTGTGGACAGGATTCGTCCTTAGTGCAGGAGTGTTTTCTTCTATCGGGAGAGCGAAGACGAGGCTGAGCCTCAAAGCACGAGAGCGGCTCCGTTCGGGGAGAGTCGGTGGGTTTGGCGGCGGGAAACTCGGATTCTGGGCGTGAGTGAGGTGGCCGCGGCCGTATCGGGCGCCGTGGGGCTCGTGGCTTGGTCGGGGGAGGAAGCGAGCCCGCTGGAGACCCGATCGGGCTTGGAGCCTGTGTCCCGAGCCGAGCTGGCCACGCGCAGGGTTCAAACCAGCTGGCTTTCGTTAGCCCGCCGAGCCCGACGCCCGAGCCGGGAATCGTGGAGTCACCCGCCGTGCCCAGCAGCCTCGTAGCCGTCGGACTTCTTCAAAGCACGGCCCTCAGGTCTCCCCACAGAGCAACATGCACTTTCAAAGTTATTAATACTGGAAATGGGTTCGTAAAGGCAGAACCCTCATTCTGCAGGTGCTAATGGAAGGACAGAATAAGCCATTAGCTAATATGACACGTCTCTTTAATGCTGATTCGCCAAGTCCATCGTAGGGAGATAATTCAGGGCCTGTAATTGTTGTCTAAGCGCATTATCAGCAAGGAAACCCAGTGGGAGAGAATGTGTACCGTCGTGAATTTCAGTGCTGGTGTTCTGATAGAAGAGAAAACGGGAAATTCTCAATACAGTCGTCTGTCCCATTTTTGAGGTTAGTATGCTAGAGCAGATTAGTCTTTTCCTCCGGTTCCGGGGCATTCAACCCAGAGCATAGATCACTTTTCCACCACTGAGCTACATTCCCAACCGCCATGGAATTTGATTTTCTGAGGAATAATTGAATAACCTTTCTGATCTTCCCTTCAAAACATTATTGCTGTTGTAATGCGGTGCTGGGAACAGAGAGCAGGGCTTTTGCTTGTTTGGGGGCAACTTCCACTTTGCGACACCGCCTGATGAAACTTACAATTTTTTTTTTTTAATTTTAAATACAAGCAAAGGCAAAATGTCCTCAGCTCCATGTGTCCATGGCAGCTACCAGAATGACCGCCTTTTAGTGGTTTAGGGTGAGCTTAGAATTGCTATCTCCTGCGCTCTGCACAAGAACTCTTAGTGACTAAATTCAGCGTGATCAATTCAACAAGGTTTCTGAGAAGCAGGCTTTGGGGCTTCCAATGGCTTGTCTGTCTTACATGGTTCTATAGGAAAATCTGTGAGGAACAAAACACAGGGGGAAGAGTCCTTTAAAAGAAGTTATATTACATCAAGTAATTTGTCATTAAATTTCTGCCAAGTCCCTTGCCAGTCAATGTGGCGATAAAGACAGGCAAGGTATGCCATCTTACAAGCGCAGGAATTTTCTGGTAGCTTTTTGGACTCTGGAGGAGGACTTGTGTTTGCTTTTGGCTTTTGAGTTACCTAAACTGTGGGGACTGTATGGGGACTGAAATGTGCCTGCTCCCATCCTTTCTGTAAATCACCGTGCTTAATGACCTTTAAAAGGTGATCTTTATTTTTCCTCAAATCTAGATGTTTGCAGCACAAGATGGTTAATATATCAATATGAAGGAAAGAGCATATATGGAGCTGAGAAGATGGTTCAGTGAATACCGTGCTGCACACGTGTGAGGACCTGGGTCAGTGTTGAGAAGCAGGCAGGGACAAGAGGAGTCCCAAGGCTTTCTGGCCACACAGTCTCTCTCTCCGCGTCTCTCTCCATCCCTCTCTCTCTGTCTCTCTTTCTCTCTCACATTCACACTCCCACACACACACAGAGCGAGAGAGCGAGAGAGAGAGAGAGAGAGAGAGAGAGAGAGAGAGACAGAGACAGAGACAGAGACAGAGACAGAGACAGAGACACTAGGGGGAAAAGCTATTAAATAAAAGCAACGAGTTTGATATCTTTGTGTCTGACTGCACCTGGCTAGACTAAGTCTGGAGGACATGATTAGAAGTGTGTTGATAGGGACCAGACACAGATGACGGTCCTTTGTTTGTTCTGGATGTAGTAATTGTTCCTAGGCAGCAAACTGCTATGAGAACCTCATGAGAGCATCGACGGTCTAAGCATGTGTGTGCCCATGAGGCGGGTTTTGTTTTACTCTTCTGGCTATTTGCTGCTGCTGCTACTTCTTCTAAGTCTGAACTTCAAACTGGGGAGCAGGGAAATCCTAGTCCTTTAAGATTCACTTTAGAAAGGCTTGTCTGCATGAAGTGTTTGTTTTAGAGAAACTAATTCTGATGTTTCAGAACCAGAGTGGAGGTGCTCTGAAATGGAAGGAAAAGACAGGCAGATCCAGCAGTCGCTTGCACAAAATGCAGTTTGCTTGGGACTTAGAAACAAAAGCAAGCGCTTTTCTTTGTAATCTGTAGAGATTTTAAACAACCTTTAATTACAGTGAGCATATACATATCACCATCATTTAAACACTTTGAAAGTTAGGTGTTGTGGTACAGTCCTGTAATACAAAAAACTAGGGAGTCTGAAACAGGAGGATTGGTAATTTGAGACCAAAGTAGACCACATGAGACTTTACCTGTCTTTTTTTGTTTGTTTTTTTCTGAGTCAGGGTTTCTCTGTATAGCCCTGGCTGTCCTGGAACTCACTCTGTAGACCAGGCTGACCTCCAACTCAGAAATCCACCTGCCTCTGCCTCCCAAGTGCTGGGATTAAAGGCGTATGCCACCACTGCCCGGCCCCGACTTTACCTGTCTTAAAAAGCAAAACAGGACAACAACAGAAACCACAACAAAACAAAAGCGCAAAAAGGCCAGCAAGATGTTTTCACTACCTGTTTGATCTCCAGAAGCCACACGTGGAAGGAAGGAAGGTTACCTTTTCCACAAGTTTGCTACAGTGTGCAGAAGTGCATTCATGAGATCTGGCAGGTGCGCGCGCATGCGCGCGCGCACACACACACACACACACACACACATGCACACACACACACACACATGCACACACACACACACGCACACACGCACACTTGAACTCAGTGAATAAACATGGGATGAGATGGCAACCACTTTTTTTAATCCCAGCACTTGGGAGACAGGGGCGGGCGGATCTCTGTGAGTTCAACGCCATCCTGGTGTGCAGAGTGAGTTCCTAGCCAGACAGGAACTGTCTGAAAAATACATAAATACACAAAAATACATACATACATGAAAGTAAAAAATAAGTAAATGTTAAACACAACAAAGCAGAAACCATTGCACTTCTAAACAGCCCAGGCATCAGTGGTGCACCATGCTGAGCTGTCTTCACAGCTCTGACCTAAGGACTAGGGATGTGTGCCAGGGCTTGGATCAAACAAGAGATGAAGACCAAGATGCCTGAAGTCACATTAAGCTTGATCCCTACAGTGAGGTCCCTGGTGCAGTGCATGTGTTGCCGCTCACAAAATACTTGTACCAGAGCACTCTTGCCAGAAACGTAGTGGGTGTTAAGCTAACACTGCCAGAAGTGGTGCTGCGAAAGTTCTGCGGGGAGGAAACTGGGAAATACAATTAGTGCTGCGAGCCTCTGTGCCCCGACATAGTTTGCAGAGTTACATAGTCGAGACATCTCAGAGGTGATTTTGCCTTCTCATTTCATTCAATAGATTGTTGTATCCATTCAGAAAATTGGAGAAAGTGATTTGCTTATTGAATTAGTAGTTTAGTATGATAAATAGAGATACAGGGTGGAATTTGGGAATAGACAACTGCAGGTGAGACACAGGATGAGCCGTGTGGAAGGGGACCACAGCTCCTATGCCCCCTCCCCAGATGAGGTTAGGATCTGGTGTGATTAAGCGATCTGGGGTTAGCCGACAATAGTTTACCCCTTTTGGGTTCCTGGGCTAGGTACACTGCTGTGTCGATTGCCAGTCTCAATGAAGCCTGGACTTGAGAGTGTATGTGATAGTCCTCTCCCCTCAAACACTTTGGGCTCCAATAGACCTCCAGCTTTTATGTTGGAACTCTTTGGAGAATGATATGACCCAACTATCTAGTGTTTGGGGACACTAAACATCCCAGTCAACTTGTCTTGGAACTCTCCCAATGTCCTAGCTCTTAGAGTTCTCATCTTGTACTCTTTTGGGGTACCGTGCACTACAGTTTTGTCTTGAAATGTGCTTGTGGCACCAAGTCAGCACTGTTGTATACTGTACCAATGACAGTTTTTATATCTCCGTCAGGACTCTTACTCAGCTCAGGAAGAACTCAGCTCCCCAGTTTCCCCAGTTTGATGTTCGCAAAAGCAATGCCGACCCCCCCCCCTCAAAAAAAAAAACCGAGAGAAGATAATCACATAGCGCCCATCAGCAGGAAGCGCGCTCCCACTAGCGGTGTCTCCTTGGTTAGAGCTGATGTCCACAGCACAAGAGCAGCAGGCAGATAGATCATCATATAGTAGGGTCCAAAACACTCCATTAAAGAGCCAATCTAATCATGTCCCCCAGACTCAGCTGAGTTATGGTAAAATCTGAAAGTGGCTGCAAGGGAGAAAGATCATCTTGAAGATATGATTGTAAGGAGGCAGGTGGCTCAGTCCCACAAGGTCACACAGAAAGACCCAGAGTTTGAGAAGAGCAGGTGCTCACAGGAACACTCTAGAACCTTCATTGTACGTCCTGTGGACTAAAAGGGCAAAACGAGGTAATAAGCAGACTGCGTTTAGGGTTGCCACCTGGACTTTTTTTCTGCCAAGGAAGATTTTAAAGCAGGGTAGTAGTGCACACCATTAACGTCATCAAAGTTATCAGGCTTGCTTCTTTCAGGGATATAGTTCGTAGTGTGGGTCACAGTTACACTGTGTAGCAGATGCTGAGAACTATCTTTTCTTGTAAATCTGAACCTCAGTGACCCGTGAACCCTGGAGCTCCCTTCCCATCCCCCAGTCCTTGGAAACCTTTTTCCATCTATGAGTGGCCCTCCGATCCTTTCGTCCTTCCCAGGCGGCTTGTCCTGCCTGCAGCTGTGTCTGTCCCTTTGTGAGGTTCTTTGTTTGCAGGACCTGCCACACAGATTTCTGTGGTGGCTGCCTCGCTTGCTTACTGTCAGTGTGCTTCAGTGTGCTCTCATCTCTTCACTATCCGACACTACTTTCTGCTCCTATTTTCTTGTGCAGTCGAGATTTCCTTTAGTTGTGTTAAGGATTTGTACACATTTTAATTTGTACACACAACACATCCTGTGTGTGTGGTTTGCTGCAGCATATTTTTTGTTTTGTTTTGTTTTTGTTGTTTTTGTTTTTGTTTTGCTGCAGATTGGTCTCACTTGAAGCTCACAATTTTTATAAAAACCTTCTATCCTCTTGTCTTGGCTGCTCTTGGTTACAGCTGTGTGAAACCTTGCCGGAGCTTCTGTTTGTCCACAGTTCTTTACATACTTCAGTGAAGGTTTATTTAAATGTGTGTGTGTGTGTGTGTGTGTGTGTGTGTGTGTCTGTGTGTGGCACTTTTCTTCACCTTTACATGAGTTCTGGGGATCAAACTTAGATTGTCAGGCTTCTATCAAGTGCTATTATCTACACTGCCATCTTTCTAGCCTCTCACAGAAAATCGAACAACTATATAGTCATTATTTCTTTTTAAATTTTTAGATTTTTATTTTATTTTATGAATTATTGTGTGAATGCTTTTTCTGTATGTATGTATGTATGTAATGTATGTATATATGTAATGTATGTGTGTGTACATATTGTTATGTGCACCACATCCCTGCCTCGTGCCCACAGATATTAGAAGAGGGTGTCAGATCCCTAGAACTAGAGTTTGGAAGTCTAGCCGGCTGTGGTGGGCACATACTTTTAATCTCAGCACTCCGGAGGCAGAGTTTGAGGCTAGTGTGGTCTACAGAGCAAGTTCCAGGACGACTGGGCTACACTGAGAAATCCTGTGTTGTCTCAGAAAAACAAAAACAAAACCAACCAAACAAAACCCCAAAACAACCCAAAACAAAACAAAAAGAATGGTTGTGAATTATCATTTGGAATTGGGGATTGAACCTGGGTCCTCTCCAAGAACAGCCAGTGCTTTTAACACCATTGCCATCTCTCCAGTCATATGTTTTAAAAGTTATTTTATGTATATGAGTATGCTGTCGCTGTCTTGAGACACACTAGAAGAGGGCATCAGATCCCATAATAGATGGTTGTGAGCCACCGTGTAGTTTCTGGGAATTGAACTCAGGATCTATCGAAGAGCAATCAGTGCTCTTAACCACTGAGCCATCTTTTTAGTCCCCCATATTCTTTTATGAACAGATTTCAGTGTCTTTCTAGTCTAAAAATTGGAGGCACAATTAGGATCTTCAAGTAAGCCTTTAATTCACAATTCACAATTCAGTATCCCTATTACATACAGCTCATGCTCAGGTTTTCAGTCCATAGATGTTAACACAAACCTTTTAGGAAAACTGGACACTCAGGACCAAAGATGTGACAGAGACCCAGGAGGAGGAGCAGTTTCCTCAGGAAATAGCTCATCAGACTGTACAAGGAGTGCAATTTCAAGTGTTCAGTACATCTCAATTGCAGGATTGTGATTCCCAGGTAACATTTGTACACTTTTGTTTTATAGATGTATATTCTTTTTTGTTTTGTTTTTGTTTTTTGTTTTTTGTTTCTTTTTGTTTTTGAGACAGGGTTTCTCTGTATAGCCCTGGCTTGTCCTGAAACTCACTCTGTAGATCAGGCCTGCCTCTGCCTCCCAAGTGCTGAGATTAATAGCGTGTGACACTACTGCCTGACTCTAGATATATTTTCTTGCAATTTGGTTTTGAGGTTGCTTGACCAATATTTTTGTTTTGTTTTGTTTTAGACTTTTATCCACCAGAAGCCTCAATCTTCGTTATTTCTTCTTTCATCAGGAGGGAACAAAGAATGGGTACAGACTTGGTGTCCAGATCAGAGGCTTTTTTTCCTTGAAAGCCCCCAACTACAAGATGGTCTATCCTCCTTCCCTTTGTAGGTGTGGTGCTGGGGATCAGTAGTGGGCTTTGTGAATAATAACCCAGCGCTTGCCACCCCATCTCAGCACCCCTTTTTGTTTGTTTGTTTGTTTTTTGTTTTTGTGTTTGTTTTTTCCAGACAAGGTTTCTCTGGATAGTCCTGGGTGTCCAGGAGCCACTTTTTTTTTTCCTCAAGAAAAGTCTTTGGAATTGTTTATTTCTAGGCAGCTAAAGTATATTTCCTCTCACACTGGACATTTGCCAAGCTCCTGATAGTATCAAATATTTCCTGCTGTGAGCCGGGAAATTTCTGACTGTCCTTGTTCCTAACCAGCTGCCTCCTACTCTAAGGTCTCCTCATTAGGGTCAGAGGGACAAAGAGAAAGAAGGTCCCAAATAGACACCACAGTCTTCATACTTATTGTCCCACAGTGATGCCATTCATTACTGGCTGTGAGCTTATTCCCCACAGAGAACATAGGCTAGGGATGGTCCTGCAGTAACTCCTCACTTAGTGGGTTCAGGGACTTGCTTCCTGTTTCCTCGCTATGGGAATTAATTTCCTGTGTACCTCAGCCCTTGACCTGACAATTAGATCCCACCTGGTCGGTTCTATGTTGGGAAGAGGGGGGCCCTTGCCATCAGTCCCTCCTCTCTGTGGTCTATCTGTTCCTGTCAGGACAGAAATGTCATTTTCCTCCCTGTGGGAGGATTCATGATGACACTGGCAACAGAATACTTGAGGGTGGACAGAGATGTGGCCGGGGCACTATGCTATGCAGCATGAAAGAGCTACAGACCCTCAGTGACAGAGTCCTGAGTTTCCCAGTGTAGTTTCTGGGCTTTCCTTCGTTCATTCACGTGAGTGTAGAAGAGCTAACAGCAGGGTCAAGGGAGACCTGTGATGCTTTGACTCTTCTGTTTGCAACTCTCTTTTTACACTGTTATCCTGTCTTCCTCTAATTTAGTTTTGGCAGGAAGAGGGACTCAGCTTTGGGCTGACAAGATTTGGAGCTAGTCATGGAGCTAGTCCATGAGCCTTTCTCTGGACACCTCTGTGGCCTGGCTTCATAATGGTTACGTGTCAGACCAGTGATCAGGTGTGTTTCACAGGGGGAACTTACTTTTGCAGATGAGCCTTGATTTATAATGAGGTGACACTTTGATAAACACATTGTAAGATGAACACATCTTAAATTGAAAACAGATTGAATACGCCTAAGCTACTGCACATTGTTGCCTAGCAACACACTGCGCTGCAGAGTACCATTTTTTTTCCCCCTCCTGGTGATTACGTGGCTGACTGAGAGCTGTGGCTTGCTGCTCTGCCTGGTATCTGAAGTGTTTGTTATATTGCTAATGCAGGAAAAAAATGAAAATTTAAAATATGAAGCACAGTCTCTGCTGAATGAACATTGTGTTCTCTCCCAACCTAAAGCCCCAATTCCAAGGCTTATCACCACATCTGTGGGTGTCTTACTAGGAAACACCCATGGTCACTGTCTGGTTTTTATCCAGTTTATTTCTAGAGAGACAGCTAATGTCTTAGAGAGCCCTAGTGGTAAGAGAGGGGGTGTGGGTCAGGTGAGAAGGGAGGAGGCAGGAGAACAAAGCGACAGCAGATCACTGAGATAATTACAAATCCCAGAGAAGACGGGGTCTCCAAAGCCAGTGGGAAGGGGAAAATGCCCAGACCAGAAGCACACACAGTGGGAGGGGACCGAGAAGGAGGGCAGGGTAGGGGTTGGTGGGGGACCTATGGGTTGAGGGGCACAGGGTGTTAGCCCAGCAGGGTCCCAGGGGGAGATCTACTTAGGGGCTTAGGGCGGGCAGCATGGGTTCCACCGAGGTTCTGTGACAGAGGTGGCCAGAATGAGTCAGTGGTCTGAACTCTTTATAAGGGACCTGGAATCAGTTGGTAAGTCAGATAGGTTGTACCCAGCTGTCTCCTAGGGAGGTGGCACCAGGATGAGGCTGCATAAGGCAGTGGACTGTATCTGTCACCTTGAGGGGCTGGGACATCTGGCAACTGGGCAAAGGTTCAGCAGAGACTGAAAATGGATGCCGAGGCAGGGTGAAAAAGTAACCAGTCCATTACAGCTTTGTAGCATGGGATATAAAATCCACTACCAACTCTCCTCACACAGCTCAGAGAATGGTAAACACACACAAGATATTGTTACTATACTCTTACTGTTTGTTTGAAACAGCAAATGATTTTGTTTTAAAGGAAAAAAAACCCAGCAAACAACAAACAAAAAACCATCACGGACTTGAAAAATGGAGTGAAGTAAGATTCCTTTCACCTACAAAGTGTTTTCAGAGCATATATGAAGTGGTTTTTAAAATATTCATTTAGAAGCTAGGGATCTACAGCTCAGTGGAAAGCTTGCCTGGCATGTGCAGAAGACCCTGGGTTCAGTTCTCAGAACGGGGGGTGGGGTGGGGGTGGGGGTGGGTCTGGGGAGGGGGAGACTGTCAGAATTATACAGACAGCAAATGAGCTCAGGTGGAGATGGCGTGCACGGTATTAATTGGCCTTTGCCTCTTCTCTTCAGCTTCCCCGATATGGGCAGTTCACTTTTAAAAACTTATTATTTTTAGACAGGGTCTCAATGTATCACTCTGGCTGCCCCTGTGTTATCCTGAGCTCTGGAACCAAAAGCCTGCCACATCACCACCCGACCCCGTTTCTGCAAGGAGATTTTGTTCTTGGTTAGTTTAGCTTAGTTATTTTCCCTTTGTTCCTCATAATTTCTTTCCTTGCATTTTTTTGTCTGTTGTAGTTTTCTTAATATGATCTCCAATTCCAAGCGTTTTCCTGTAGACGGCATGATTTGTTTATATCTGAGTAATAATGTTCTATCATGTTTTTATATTTCATTTTCTTTACTTATTTGGCTCTTGTAGATAATACTATCTCTCTCTCTCTCTGTGTGTGTGTGTGTGTGTGTGTGTGTGTGTGTGTGTGTTTCTCTGGGTATGTTGCCAGGAGTGGTAGACTTAGCTCTTGCCTTTACAAAAATATTTTAAATTGTATTTCTTTGTTTAGTATGTGACACACACACACACACACACACACACACACACACAGAGAAGTGTATGTGCATAGGTATCCTGTGCACATGCAAAAGTTAGAGGACAACTCAGGGCGATGGGGGCTGTCCTTTCACTCCATGGGTTCTGGAGATAGAACTCAGTTCATCAGTGCCTTTCTTTACCTTCTGAAATATCTTTCTGGCTCATTTTATTTATTATTATAATAATAGTAATTGTTATTAATAAATTGTTAGTAATTGTAATAAATTGATATTAGTAAATTGTTATTAATTTATTTTGTTTTTTCGAGATAGGGTTTCTCTGTGTAGCACTGGCTGTCCTGGAGCTCTCTTTGTAGACCAAGCTCACTTCGAACTCACTGAGACCCGCCTGCCTCTGCCTTTTAGTGCTGGGACTAAAGGTGAGTGCCACTATGCCGGCTTGCTGGCTCAGTGTAAAAATTACACTTTTGCATCTTATATGTTCATGTGTGCAGCATCCATTTCATGTCCAGAAGACAGCAGATCAGAGCACTGATTGTACCCAGGTAAAGCAAGAATGGCTGTAAAGAAAAGCTGTGGATTGTTTGGCAAAGCCAGGTTAGAGGCAACTGGGAGCTCTGGGGAGCTGTTGGGGAGTTGAGGTGGGGGAGAGCTTCTGGCTGACCTGCTGCTGGGATTTCAGAACCACCTGCTGTGGCCTGGTACCTGTGCCTTTTGTACACTAAGAAGAGGGGTTTTGCAATAGTTGACTGAAATACTGTTTTAATAATTGATTTTATTTTGTGTGCATTGGTGTTTTGCCTGGATATATGTCTGTGTGAGGGTATAGGATCCCCTGGAGCTGGAGTTACCGTTGTGACCTGCCACTTGGTTGCTGGAAATACGAACCTGGAACCTCTGGAAGAACGGCCAGTGTTCTTAACCACTGAGACATCTCTCCAACCCAACTTACATTTTTAGTGCAATTAAAGCAGAGTTTAAGGGCAAAGAGGAAGAACTTAAGGAATCCAGACAAAGTCATTGAGAGATAAAGTTGCCGTAAGTCTGAATTGAGGAACGACTCATTTTTAGGGTAAAATGATTTTTCATAGGATAATTCCTGAGAATATGTCTTGCTAATATTTTCCATAGTGGCTGAACCGAAAAGAAAATTAAGTGTTGCTTTCTGTATTCCTTACAATACTAGCATTGATTTGATGAAGTGCTCAAATTTGGAGCTTTCTGTGTTTTTTTTTCTAATTATTTTAATTGCGGTGCCATAAAGACTACCTCTTGTATTTAATTTTTTCTTAAATTACTACCATCATGGTATAGGGTTACATCTAACATCCTGATGTTTTGTTAGTTAATGTTAGCATATGGGTGCGCACACTCTCATGCACAAACACACACCCACAGAAGTGCATGGATTTCTGTACGAGTACAGGCTTATGCTATGATTTGAGACCATTTTCAACAATTGTGGCCAGAGCCAAGGTTGTTTGAGAATTCAGTTCTGAGCCAGTGTTCTTTCCAATTTGTTATTAGTTATGATGACAGATGATATTCGCAGATCTGTATTGTTTGTCCATAGTTTTAACTACTTAGCAGTCAATTTCGTTGGACTAGATTCTGAGGATGTTTACAAGCGGATTTTCTGTTTCCCAAGTCTTCCACAGGAGCCAGGAAAAGTTCTTGATCCTGGAAGATCCTCTTAAATGAGGATGCATTTGGCTTATTTGATCCAAATGGATGATTTCAAGCCCCCCCCCCCCCCGTAGTTGACTGTATTTGCTGTAACAAAAATCATGGAAAATTTGTTCACAAAACAACTCCATTAAATTGTTTCGTAAATTTTCGTTTACTGTTGGGGTTTTGGAGAAATCCTTGGAGGTGGTGTAAAAGTCGTAGCAATATGAAGATTTAAATTTAGTTGGTTAGCTTCAAATACAGTACCAATGATGTGAGGGGCTTAGTTTGTCCCGTGGCAGTGGTGGCCGTGGCAAAGCTGGTAGGAGGGTGGCAGCAGTTGTGCGTAAGTGCATTCCTGGGATGTGCACTCACGTGCGCAGATGTATGTGTGTGTGTGTGTGGTGAAGAAGGGTGTTTGAGGAAATACGGAGTTGCTGTAGGGCTTACAGGGAAGGAAAATGATTTGAAACAAGAGCTTAAAAGTTTTAACAGTTTAATCGCTATTTTGAGTATTTAGCCACTTTTTCCATTTTTCATACCAGATAAAATAAGCAGACCATCCTGGACGGAGATTTCCATTGCTGCTCTGTCTTTCCATAGGTGGATTATTGAAGGATAACTTTCGAGCCCCAGAAGGTCATTGTAATTCAGTGTTTTGCCAGTAAGTAAGGAAACAAATAATGTTAAGGTAGTAATAGTAAAAGTTACAGAAGCAAAGATTTTTGAATTGACACGATGATCTCAGAGAGAAGTCAAAAATCCCTCATAGGGATTCAAGAAAAAACCATTTCAGAGTTAGGAAACCCCACTCAGCACATGGAACCCCAAAGAAGAACTTTAGTTCATGGGTTGCTTTTCAAGAGACACTCAGAATAACAGAAGTCAAAGTGCACCCCTACCGAGACTGAAAGCACCGGGTGGAGGATTGGACTCTGAACTCCCAAGCGATCACCTTCGGGCAATCCCCTTCACGTTGGCTGCGGGAGGGATGTGTTTCTGATTCAAATTTGTGTTGTTGCTTAGTGGTTGGAGCTCAGCCTGTGAGGTGTCTCAGCAATAAAGGCACTTGAGCCAAGCTTGACGACTTGAGTTGGATCCCCAGAATTCCCTGTGGAAGGAGATGCTGGACTCCCTTTGACCTCTGTAACGTACCGTAACACTACGCAGTATCGATACTATGAATATCGTTCCCCCACTACACACACACAATTGTAAAAATAATTTAAGTGGTGGAAACTGATTTTTTTTCAATACCTATTGATAGGAGAGGAAAGAGCTAAGCTCTGTTGTGTTAAAGGCAATGTTAAAAGCGATTCAGAGAGTAAATACTGAGAGGATGTCAGGAGGATGAGAGGAATGAACGGTGAAGGGCGCTCCGCGGAGTCGGAAGTGTCTGAACCGCAGTCCGGTGATGCTTCGACAGCCCCTAGCTCCATACATTGCCCGGACAGCTCTTCGTTCTTCGGCTGTATATTTCAAGTTTGAGCATTTTTAGGTCAGCTAGCCATTTCTTCCCTTTTCGCCCCCGTATCATGACCTGGGGAAGAGCCTCCCCTCCTTTCAGCACCCTTGAGAATCCCAGAAACCCGCACAGAGAAGTGGAGAGGTGGAGTGGCTAGCACAGAACTGAGAGGGGAGAGCTGGGAAACTGGCACAGCAGCTTTGCTGAGGAGACTTGGTGGACAGTCCTCTGAATGGCAGGACCTCAGCAGCCTGTCACTACGCGAGGGCCTGAGACACCACAGTGATTTTCCCAGTAGATCTTGCTGTTGTCGCTAACGGGCAAAAAGTACCTTTACAATTATTTGGAAACAGATACTAACTTTGGTGTGTAGTGTACATTCATACTGGTTTTAAATTTTATTATGTGTATGTACATGTACCTGCCTGAATTTATGTGCATCATGTGCATGCAGGTGCCCAGAGAGGTCATAGGGCACTGGATATGGTGGAACTGGAGTACTGGCTGTTGGGAGCCACTGCAGTCCGTGCTGGGGACCGTACTTTGAAAGAGCAATTCTTGCTTTTAACTGCCCCAGTCTCACTTTTTTTTTTAAAAGATTTATTTTAAAGATTTATTTTATGTGTATGAGTACACTGTAGCTGTACAGATGGTTATGAGCTATCATGTGTGTGGCTGCTGGGAACTGAACTCAGCACCTCTGCCGGCCCGCTCACTCTAGCCTGCTGGCTCTGGTCCCGCTTGCTCTGGCGTAATTCACTGTAGCTGTCTTCAGACAGCACCAGAAGAGGGCGTCAGATCTCATTAAGGGTAGTTGTGAGTCACCATGTGGTTGCTGGGATCTGAACTCAGGACCTTTGGAAGAGCAGTCAGTGCTCTTACCCGCTGAGCCATCTCGCCAGCCCTCACTTTTTTTTTTAACAATACGCTTTTGTTCATTTTTCATTTTTTCTCAAAAAACCCACTTCAAACAAACGAAAACAACTTATAAATCCTAAAAAACGAAACAGTTAAACAAACGAAAATACCTCAGAAAGCATGCATTTGTAACAAACCCACATTTGACTTTTCATAGTGACTGCTTAAATGATTTCTAGCAAGAAAGGCACATACAATTTCCATGTAAAATAAATCAGTACGATTTGTGGGTTTGGAAGCTCAAGACTTCGTTTCAGTGCGCAGATTTTGGAGGAGTATATTGACTTTCTCGGGCATTCATGACTAATTTATTTCTAGTATATATTAGAAGTTCTCTTCCCATTGAAGGCAGACTTGGAGGACCATGGAATTTTTCTAAGAAGCCTGGACCTGTTTAGAAACAAAATGACTCAATGTCAGCATGGCGTGGCGCCGCCAGTGCTGGAGTTACTTCACATACTTAGATCTGACCAGATACACCCAGCAAGGGGTTGTGCGATTTCTTTTTTCTTTTCTTCTTCTTCTTTTTTTTTAAATTTAGAAAGTTGCTTTATTTATGTAGGATTAGCTTACAAGCAAACTATCTATTTTTTTATTTTTATTTTTTTATTAGATGTTTTCTTTATTTACAATATCTTCTTTCTCAGGTTCCCCTCCCCCCAAAAAATACTAAAACAAAGCCCTGTTCCCTCCCCCCTCCCCGCAATTTCTTGTTATGAAAGAAACACAGTGGGTCAGTTTTGTTCTTCAGAGTAAAGATACACACCTGCTTGAAACACTTGAAGACCGGCTTTACAAATGCCCAGTTTGGTGTGGATAATTTTGTCAGGTTGCTGTAGGAGGCATAAACGTTGTCCCTTAGTGGGTACATCAGCACTGCATAGATGCTTTTCTGTAGTTGCCACGAATCATTGGGAAGCCACACAGACTTTTGCAGGAAAGGAAAAGTGTCTTTCAGGCCTCTGGTGCAGACAAAACACTCAAGCCTTTTAGGGGAACTCGACAGACCAGCAGCAGCTGTATGCTAGTGAGGGACAAATGTGCTGTATTCCTCAGGACTTAAAGTGCTTGCACCGACTTAGGGCTGCAAGGAAACAAAGCTAGGGGATTTCCTACCTGAAAATCTGATTCTGAGCAAAATTCTCTGTAAACAGTGTATTTTATTAGTCAGTGCCAGAAGGAAGGTGACAAATTAAGATGGAACTTTGGCATTATTAAACATAGTAATAGAATGGTGACTCTTTTGTACTGTGCTACAATTCACTTTAATTCTAAGGTTATGGAGCAGAATGCTTCTTTTCATTTGATTTGCCTGGTCTTATGTTTGGTGGTTCTGTGTATTATACAGAAACCCAATATGAATATACTGTTAGTAATCCAAGTATATACACTTAATTACATATAAATATATATATGCACTATGTCTGTAGATTAAACAACTGACTCATATTTAGAAGAGGGGAGAAAGGAGAAGAGCCTTCTGTCCTAGGGTCAGCAAGGGGCAAGTAGGTCTGCTGCCTGTGAGCTGCAGTGTATCGAAGGATGTTCTCGCCTCCCACAGAGCTTAGGTGGGGAGGCACAGAGCTGGGGTGGCAGCGACTTCAGGCTTCACACCGATAACATCAGCGACCTTCGGTTCCAGAGAAAGAACCTTCTGTTCTTGCAAAAGCTACATATTTATCATTTCGAGCCTATTTTAGTAAATGTCCCACAAGGAGGCATCCAGAACTGTCATCAGGTGCGTTGGCTAAAGGAAATTTCCCTGGCCGCTGGCACTCGGCTTTCTCAGGCAAGCACTTTAAGGAGGTTGGTGGGCATCCTACTGATACTCTCCGTCTTCTCTGGGGCAGCCTCCTGGCTCTGGTTTTCTCATCCGGAACCCTTTGCAGTGTGCTTTGCCAGGTATTGTCTTGTAGACTTTTTGGAGATTTCTGTGGAATTTGCATGTGGGGCTCTTGTGCAAAACTTGAGGAGACACTGCGTCCAGACTGTGCACCGCACAGGGAAATCCTGCTTCACTGCTCTTCAAAGTACCCCGAGCTGCAGTGTGCGGGGCACTCAGCTCCTACCTGATGACCAGTTGGGGCTGGGAAAGTAGGGCACTACCACTGTCACCAGTGTGCCCTCAGGTAGTGGTGGCTGTGCGACGGGCGAGAGCTTAGCACTGTGGACTCACTGACTCTCTCTTCCTGCAGCGATACTGTTCAGTGGGTGCGCTACTTGCTCTAATGAAATACACCCTTATTGTATTGCTGGGCAGCCATCAACCGGACCCTGGTCTGACCTTATGTACCCTCTAGTGAGCTGCGTCTGAGTCCTCCATATTTCAATAGGGCTATAGATGTGGCGCACCGGGGTAAAGGCACTTCCCACTAAGCCAAAGGATCAGATTTCCATCGGAGTTCTATCCCCTGATCTGCAAGGTGGAAGGAGAGAACTAAATTCTACATATTCTAAATTCTCTGACCTCCACACTGGGGTATGGTTCATGTACTTGAGCACATGTGTGGCGCACACACACTAAATAAATATAAAACCATACAATAATAATAATGTATACAGTGAGCTGACAAGATGACCTGAGTTTCATCCTTGCTGTACTGCAAGCTGTATTCTAATTTACACACACGCCATGTACACTTGTGCCATGATACAGTGTGCTATGGTACATGAATACGTAAGCACATGTGAGCACACACATGATAATATAGTTATGAAAATTATTGCTGGGAAGGCAGATTTTTACCTCCCCCCTGCCCCTGCCTCTTGCCCCACTCCTAGTTCCCCAGACAGAGGAGGTGCATAGCTTCTCAGCGACATGAATGGAAGTGCCTAAGCAAGGTAAGCTAACAGAGGGAGGTAAACTGTATGAAAGAGCACGCTGGCTGGTTTGAACAGTTTTAGTAGCCTCCGGGCTATAAGGTGGATCCTCAGCTGTCTTACCTTGATCTTTGTAGTCCTTTCCGGCAGAGGTGATGTCTACTACAGAGGTGATATCTACAGAGGTGGTTGGGAGCTGTGAATAGGAATGGTTGTTTTGCATAGCAAAGGTAGGCATGTTGGAATTAAATTTGTGAAATTAGTTAAGGGGGGGGGTAGGGGAAAGTGATTACTCAAGCTGATGCCTTCAGCTTCATCAGAAATATAGGAACTAGGAGGGCTCAGCTTGGAGTCTGGAGTTTGATCCTTAGGACACAGTAGAAAGAGAAAACCAACTCCTACAAATAGTCCCCGATCTCTGCACTTGTGGCATGGCACACTCCCATTGTGGCACACACACACCGTAGCGCACATGCGTATCACACACATGTTGTAGCATACATATGTTGCAGCACGCACATGTCACGACACACAGTAGCACGTTTGCATCATGGCATGCACACTCCGTGGCACACTCATGCAGTGTGGCACGTGCTGGTTGTGGCACATCCATACTGCAGTATATGCATGTCAAAGTACACTTGGGTCATGGCACACATGACCCAAGTACATGACATAAATATAGTACAAAATGGAATAAAATAGGAATGAAGGCCAAGCTCCCTGGAAAAGCATAAAGCATTGGTGCCGCGCTCACTAGGCAGGAGCTCAATCTCCTTAGCATGGAACTAAAGAAAATCAACAGTATAGCACTTTTGGTGTTTGATGGTATGTGATTTTTTTTATTTGCCTTTTCGAGACAGGGTTTCTCTGTGTAGTCCTGTGCTGTCCTGGACTCACTCTGTAGACTAGGCTGGCCTCGAACTCAGAAATCCACCGACGCTGCCTCCCCAGTGCTGGGATTAAAGGCGTGTGCCACTACCACCCCCCTAGTATGTGATTTTTTAATGTTCTTTACATATCATGATATTTGAATGCCACTGATAAAAATTTTACGAATACAGGCTATGGAAAATAAATTCTGTCTCGATGTTTTCCTTATAGCAGCTTATAAGAACAATTAGCTCTCTTTTGCAGTGCCTAGGAGGCAATCAGCTGCTTCCAGTTGCTTCTGCCCAGCCACCTGCTACCAGAAACTCATCCTGGCAGAGCGTGACAGCAAGCTTCGTACTCTTTGAGTGGTATTTGGCTACAAACATTGCTGCTGCCACTCTGAGTGAGGGATGGAAGGAAGGGTTGTGGGTTTAGAGTCAGTGGCAGGAATAGCAAACAAGGTTTCCACGGGAATAGCAAATAAGGAAGGTTTCCACCAAGCAGGGCATCCTCCTCTAATCTGCTGACTGCTGAGTAAGGGCAATTCCTGTTGGAGACAGCAGAATTGGAGAAGACAACAATCTATTTGAGGTTGAGTTTCGAATAATCTGAATTTTGTTTGTTTTGTTTGAAAGGGGTTCACTATGTAGTTCTAGCTGCTACCATGTTCCTCAGGCTAGTCTCGAACTCATAGAGATCCACCTCCCTTTGCCCAAAAGGTGTTCTTGGGAATTATAAAAGAAAGAAGCAGGGAGGGCAAATGACAAAGGAAAGGTAATTTCTGAATTGATTGAAATTCTACTGCAGCATCTTGCTACCTGGGAGCCCACAGAGATGTAGAATCTGTGAACTTCTCAGCCCCTGAAAAAAAGCGCGGGGTGGGGGGCTCTCTAGTACGTTCTAAGACCGACACTAAAGATGAGAGGTTGGGATGCTGCTGAGGTGGAGCCACAGTGAATGGGAGCCTTCTGGAAGCTCTGCGCTGAGCTGGCCTAGAGAGTGGCCTCGGCTGTAGGAGTCTGTTGGCTTCCGTGTAGGAGCGTTCTGTGCAGAGCATTAGCATGGAGACTGCAATTGCTTTCCAGCCTCAGTTCTGCATGTAATGGTGATGTGGGAAAAAAATTCAGCATGAGCCTGGATGGAGTCACTTCCCGTGTGCTTGTGTCCCAGACTACCTGCCTCGCTCAGAGGCACAGTGCACCAGGAAAGGGAGCGAAACTCAGAGAGAAGGAAAGAAGCTGAAAGGCTCTCAAAGAAAAAAGTTATATTGCTTTTAGAATTGTTCAAGTAGGTCAAAAAGTATTGCCCTTCCCCCGAGTTCCATTTTTTACAGTTTCATTTTATTAATTTAATTTATTGTTGTGAGCGCTGTACTTCCATGTAGCTCTGAGGATCAAACTTGCGGATTGTTGCGCATTCGCAGTGCTCCCCATCTCCCCGTCTCACGGCCCAGGGAACGTTCATTCTAAAAAACCAAATGCATACTGCTGCTTTCAGCAAGAGAGAGACCTGTTAGGCAGAAAGGCGGCCTTTTCTCCACGGCATTTCTGAAGGTTTGTCTTCTGTCCCTGTCGATCCCTTTCCTCTGGCCTTTGGACTGCGGATTCATATGACTCGGAGCATATGACAGCCTCCACAAGCACAATACCTTTGATGAAGAATTGGATCCAACTTGCTCAGGTACCAAGAAGGATTTCTATTGCGCTCTGACAGCTAACTGAAGAGCCATCGTGATCCTTGGGTGCCTGGGCCACTTGTGCTTACCCTTTCCATAAATATAGCGCTCCTAATTTAGTAAGGAGAAAGAACAGACGGTAAAACCATGACCTATAATTATATCTATGGGATCAATCAGAAAGCATGTTGGATGGCGACTAAGCATTTGGCAGTAAATTTTCTTTGGATATTAGATATAAATATAAATACTTTAAATATACTAGTCATGATGTTTGTAGTATTTAAAAATTATCTGTAACCTTAATTAGGTTACAACAATTTATATTTGAAAAGAATGAGTAACATTGATATTAAGTCACTTCTTTCAGGGATTTGTCCAAAGGGAATATTGTGGCCTTATAATTGCATTACATTGTAGAAAATGTATTTAATTTAAATGGATGTTATTTGTGTATAAAGGCAGCTTAGGTCTGTGCAGATTGTTTTTTGAGTAATGAATAGGAAGATGAATCCACAAACCCCACTGTACAGCTCGATGTGTGTGTGTGTGTGTGTGAGCACGCTCCTGCCTCTCTCTGACCTCAATGTTGGTCGTCACCCCAGGCACTCAGTTTTTTGTGTCTTGTATTCCTCATCATCCTTGATTGCTAGATTTAATCTCACTGTTTGTGTTTAATTTTCCTGTGTTCTCGAAATCAGCTTTATTGTAAGCAAATCTGTGACTACTTTAAAAGACTGGAAACAGAAAAAGATAAATCTTTGCCAAGTCAAAACAAAATATAACAAAACAACAAAAAGAAAAAAAACAAACCCAGGACCAAAGGAAGAGCTTCAGCATCTTGTTTCTTCACTGTTGTGCAGTCTGAACACTGGAGCTGGAGAAACCGCACATTTGAAGGCAGATAAGGGGACCTGCTAGATCGCTCAGCGGGTAAACGGCTTATTGTACAAGCCTGCTCCCAGAGAACTGAGCGCTGCAGCACGCCTGCACCTGCACATACGCACTAAATCACAGCCACTATCACAATTATCTTTTAAAAACACAGGGAAAGGCTGTGGACATGCTAAGTTGTTTTGTTTTGTTTTGTTTTTAAAAGCTGAGATGAGCTCTCCAAAAACAGGGGAGAAGGAATAATTCTCTACCGTTTCAAGTAAACCTGTGGCGGGAGTTTAGATAGTGTGGAAGCCCGAAGAGCAGGCTTTTCGTGCAGCTGATGTGATGAAACTCACTTGGTGAAGAGCGCTGGCTTTGAGCTCTAGCACACCATGGAAGTCCATCGTGGTAGAAGTCTTCTGTGGTAGAAGTCTTCTATGCTATATTGCAAGTTTGAGCATTTTTAGGTCAGTTTAGGGTATATGAGACCTAGTCTTTCAAAATAAAAAAAAAATTATAAAAGGTAAGGGAAAAGAACTGTCCACGATCTGGTGTATTTAGTCACCTTGATTTGCCTTACCTTGACTCGAATTTGATATACAGAAAGACTCATTCTAAGAGTTTGTTTTACCTGCTGGAGGTTCGCTCATCTTTATGCTTAGGTAAAAATAGATTTGTATAACTATTTGATGACTTTCTGATTTGGTAGACAGTAGCTATTATTTATTAGCTTTGATTATATGGTATGGGTTTAACTCTTGCAGGCTCTCTCCCCTACACTCTGGTTCCTACACTTGGTTGTCCTGAGAGCCCATCGCACACCTATCATATAGCTCTGCAACAGTCATCCATCTACCTTACATGCCATTCATCAACTTTTTTGTTTGAACAGGCGATGAAGCAAAGGGCATTATCACCTTTGAATTAAAAAAAAAAAAGTTCGCCAGTTTCCTACATTTATGTAAAGAATCTTAGTCATTTTCACTGCCAGTCCCTTCTCTCCAGTTGAAACCCTTATCAACAAGCCCCCTCCTATTTCATGTCTTCTTTCTGTGTGACCCACTGAGTTTAATTAGAGTTTCTTGCTGGAGCGTGGGGAGGAGGTAATTTACTGTGCTTTGGCCACTCATCAGTGACTATATCACTGAAGAAAATGACACCCTCCTCCCCCATCAACCATTAGCTGTGGATAGTCCCTCAGGGAAGGGTCTGGCCCCTTGGACCCTTTTCCCATCCATGATGAAATATAGACAGGCCCAATCTTGTGCAGGTTTTGTGTGGATTGTTACAGCTTCGGTGAGCTCCTGATTGCAACGGCTATGTCAAGCACAGAAGACAGTTTTTTTTTTGGTGCACATCTCCCACCCTGTGGCTCTCCATGTTCTTTCTGCCCTTCCTCCCACAAATGTAGCCCCCAACCTCCAGCTGATAGAAATAGCTGTCCCATGTGGGGTTGTGAAAGCCGCCGTCACTTACTCCGCACTCAGGCCAATGACTGGTTTGAGCAATAGGGGTTGCAGGCTGTAGTGTGTAGCTTCTCTGACAGCATTACCGTGCTCTCTCCATTCAGATGGTGCTCTCTATCATTTAAAATGGAATTTTTGTATGTTTCTCAGGAGACAACTGGACTAAAATGCACACATTTTGTAACCAATCTGTTTTAAAATGATGATTTGGTTGCGATGTGCAGTGTGAGTGTATTGTTAACCCTTAAAGATGACATATACACTATTATAGAGCACTCATGTTGGGCAAGTGCTCTACTGCGGAGTTATATGTGCTCCCAACTCCAACATATACTCTTTACTGTTTTGTTCCATACGTTTGTTTGTTTCGAGAGTAAAGTTCTGCTACATAGCTAGGCTGGCCTCAAACTGCTGACCCTCCGGCCTTTTTAAACGTTTCCTTTTTGATCTAGGATCCTTACCATCTCACTTTTTTTTTTTTGAATGCTGCTCACTGTGTAGACCTGGCTGGCTGCAGACAACCCACTTGTCTCTACCCCTTCTGTGCTAGGATAAAAAGTGTGCATTACCACATCTGGCACCCCAACTTTTTTTTTGGTTTTTCGAGACAGGGTTTCTTTGTGTAGCCCTGGCTGTCCTGGAGCTCACTCTGTAGACCAGGCTGGCCTCGAACTCAAAAATCCACCTGCCTCTGCCTCCCAAGTGCTAAGATTCAAATGCTGGGATTAAAATGCTGCGGTTAAAGGCATGCACCACACTGCCCGGCCCAACTTCTTTAAAGATATTTTATTGTGTGTGTGTGTGAAGACCAGAGAACAATTTGCAGTAGTTCCTTCTCTCCACCCACCATATGTGGGTTCTGGAGATGGGACTCCAGTTGTCAGACTTGGTGGCAAGTGTCTTTACTCACTGAACCATCTTGAGGGTCTCTCATCCTCTTGTGTGTTGGGATTACAGGTAAGTGTCGCTATACTGGTTCCCACAGTATATTCTTTAAAGTGATAAAATGCCAAGCTGTTGTATAAAAGCTTATAAATAGGTATGATAAAGAACAAGATAGTAGATTTTTTGAGGAGTATAATAAACCCCCAAGTTGATGAAGGTCTAAGTTGCTTATGATTCAGCAGTGGACTCCAGATTTCCTGTACAGCTTTTCCCCATAAGGTATTAGCCTAATTTTAGCTAAAATGACAACCAGAAAGTGGACCAGAAAGTGATTTCTGGATAAAGATAAGCATTGTTTTTATTTAAGGGAAGATAATCTGAGAGAATATGTACTTAGGATCCTGTTCCCCCAAGATTAGGGAGGAGATGGGATGCAAGAAACCTGTTGACTAAGGTCATTTGGATGAGTTTTTGCTGTGTGTACACCTCAATAATGGATTAAAAAGGAAATGGGAAATTATAACTTTTTGATCTTCTCTAATTGGTAATGAACTCTCCCATCACTCATTACCAGTAGACAGAAATCTGATTTGAATGGGCTGCAATCTGATGCAGAATAGCATTGCCTCTAATACTGTGGGTTAGGATTACATTGGAAGAAAATTTATGTGTGTTCCATAAGACAGGGATAGTTTATTTTCTTACATGTAAAACACCTTCCTAGACTTTGTGCATATATATATATATATATATACATAATCAGAGAAAAATTGGTTAAGATGTTCCAAAAAAGCGTAGTCAAATTCAGACCTTAATTTTTGTGACTCATGTTCTGAGTCAACTGTTGATTGCTGTGATTTTTCTGTGCAGTACATCTTCTGAGACACGACAATGCTGGTGATAGGCAAGATGACTCAGCTTGTCATGTAAACCTGACAATCTGAGTTCAAACCCTGGAACCTAGGGTGAAGACACATGGCTCTTCCAGTCCTTTGACCTCTACTTGGTCTTTTTGCCATAGGAGCTCCGTGCCTGGCACACCTACACATGTGTACTAACTGTATAATATTTAAATTCTAGATATAAGTCAAAACGTTTTAAACTGCTTGCAATGCACAAGATCTTAGTTATTCAAGCAGCTAGCCCAACCTCTCCCTCCAATTTTGATGTTGGAACCTTCTTGATCTAATTAGATGGCAGTGATTTTAGGTGATCTCCAACCCATAGTCTCTCTCTTCAGTGTTTCTGATTAAAGTTGAAAAAGGATTATAAATGAGCTGCTTGGCCATCAGTTTAAAAAAAAGAAAGAAAGAGATATTCAAAGTGGACTTTTTCCTTTTTGTTTTAGTACTGTGTTAGTTTTATAGTTGTATGTGTGTATTTTGAGTCAGAGTCTTGCTGGGTAGCCCAGGCTGGCCTCAAATATGAGATCTTCATGCCTTGTGAGTGCTGGGGATTGCAGGAACATGGCACCTTGCCCAGCTGGGCTTGTTTCACTGTTCCATTCAGCCACCGGTCCCCCAGAGCACCAAACTAATATTCTTGCTGAGTAACTGGGGACTGGCTTCGAGGTGAGAGATCTTAGCCCATCCTGTCACCCTCATTTCAAAGTGCTGGGGGAATTGTTTTTTGTTTTAGGAAAATCCTCTTCTCTTCTCAAAAAAAAAAAAAAAAAAAAAATCCCTTTTTCCAGGAAATCTTTCCATGTTTGTTGATTGTGTGTGTGTGTGTGTGTTCCCGTGCGTGTTCCCGTGCGTGTTCCCGTGCGCTTGAGCTGTCTCCAGCTAGCAGAAGCTTGCAAGTTGTTTTCAAGTTTGAACGACGAGATGTCTAATAATTCCCTTCCTTGTAGGGTTGCGGGTTTCATTAAACAATGCATTTTACTCATTTGAATCGAGAACAGCTTTAAACAGCTGCATACATCTTTTGTATGTGGAAGCAATACTGCCATCTGGCCAACAAAATCAAGAGGCTCCAAGTCTTTAAGATGCATTCTGATTTTGGCGATATTGAAGTGGGAAGATTAAAAAAAGTGTGCTTTAGCTGAAATACAGTTATGTCCAGAGGGATGGGTTAATTCGTGGCTGGGTTTCTTCGATAACTCCAAGGCTGATATATGTACAACGTTTCTCTTAAAGACATTTGTATTTTTGGTATTTTACAAGAAATCTAGAGACTGGGAATATACCTCAGGGTTTGGCTGGAGTGTGTTGAGTGGCTGAGTCTCCAGAGAGGCTGTACCAACAACTCCTTCTAAAGCCACCAAGACTGTTTTTACACAAAGCACAGCTCCCTAGCCTTGAGCGGTACTTGTACTTTAAGCACTCAGGAGGGCAAAGCAAGAGAATTAAGAGTTTGAGACCAATCTGGGCTACTTAGTGGATACCCTGTCTGCAAAAGAAAAGAATGTGTGTGTGTGTGAAAGAAATAGAGCTTTCAGAGGCTGTTCTTATTTTAGGTAACAATTATTTTCTTCATCACAGATTCTTAGTATATATTCAGTAGTGTCTGATTTAGCTTTGTGTCCCCCCCATGGCACTTGTTTGTTTTTGCTCACTACTGCTTTTGTAGAAGACAGGGCAGTGAATGTACTTGAGGGCAAACAGATATTTGTTAAAATTCGTAATCCTTTCTTGTGCTTATTAGAACTTTGAATACCTTGTCTCTTTAAAGGAACCTGGGTCTCCCCCTTTTGTTAAAGGGGGCTCATTGGATTCATTTTACGGTTACTCTTCAACAGTGAAAGATAGCAACCTTAAATCAGTGTGTAGCTCTGAGTAAACGGGTCTTTGAAAAGCAGCTTTTGGTTGAGGCACCTCTCTGCAAACGCTGGGCAACTAAGCGCTCCATTAACCCCTTGAACACCATTCTCCTTGCCTGAATTCACGTGTTGCTTTACGAGCCATTTTTCATCTGGTCATTTCGGACTTAGTTCTCCCAAAGCTGAAGCTTGGCTCTAGGTCCCGGCCCCAAGCCCCAACCCCCAAGCTCTGATTGCCGCGGGGGCCGCGTGGGGCGGCGCCTGCAGGAAGTGTGCGCTTTAAGAGCGGGAGGAAGGGGCTCGCAGTGGCGGGGGCTGGCGCGGGGGCCGGGGGCGGCGCCGGGCCGTGCGTCAGAAGGGGCCCAGTGTTCGCACCTTCGCTGACGTCAGAGCTGCAGTGGGGCTGCGGTGCCTTGGCCAGCCCGTGCCAGCCCGAGCCCAGTCGCGACTCGGAGCCCGCGTCGAGCGACACGCGCTCCGCTCGGCTCCGCTCCTCCGGTCCCGGCGGGCGTGGCCGGGGGCCCGGCGGCTTCGGGACGTTTCGGGGGTCCTCGCGGCGCGGCGGAACCCAAGCGGCGAGCAGCGCGCCTAGGCCGGCCGCGGCCCGCAGCTTCCCGGAAGGAGTGCAGGCGGCATCCACAGAGGTGAGTGCCGTGGCGGGGCGGGCCGGGGCGGTGTGCGGGCCGGGAAACCGCTTCCTGCCCGGGGGCAGCGTGGACGGCTCGTCGGGGCTCGTCCCGCGCTCGCCGCGACGGACTCGGGCGGCCCCATGGCGCGCAGCCCCGGGGCGGCTGCGGGGCACGGCGGAGGGAGGAGGTGGGCCCCGGGTCGGTGGGGACGCCGGCGAGGCCAGGGCGGGCGGCGGGCTGCGGTCGGAGCGGGCCGCGAGAGGCATTCGGCGCCACCTGTCCACACACCCCCTTCCCCGCGTTGCCTGCGCGCTCGGTCCCCGGCCCTCCCCGCCGCGGAGTTTTGCTGGGGACCGTCGATGCTGGGGCGTGTGAGTGTGAGCGTGTTACCGATCGCTTCGCTGCCGTCGTGCAACAGTTGTGTAGAGCTGGTCAAAGACGCCATCGTCCTTACTTGCTCCCGCGAAGGCCCTTTCCAGGTCCTACGGTTTTCTGACGACAGTTCTGAGTAGCTCGCGAAGGAAAAGCAAAAGATGCCGGTCGCAAGGCACTAAAAACGGTTTTCGTCCCCAAATGATACTATTTTTTTTAAATGTGTATTTGTTTTTGCTGCAGTTATATGCTTCGAGGGGCAGCGAGGGGCATGAAGAAAGCCCGTAGCAAATCTCATCCACTGGAGAGAGTCCATTAACAATTTCAGATTATCAGCCCCTTCTTTTTGAGAATGTATACATTCATGTACTTGCTTAATAATGCGTGTTTTACATACGCGGGGGTGTTTATTTTTCGTTCTTTTCACTTAATACATCGAGGACTTTTTCTGTATGGTCTGAAACCAAAGCGTAAAATGCTAGCTAGAAACTCGTTGAAAATTTGATTACGTATCACTGCAGTAGCCAGCCCATTGGCTGGAAGAAAGCTGAAATCAGGGTAGCAACTGGTTTCTATAAAATATTGTTTACTCTTCCTAATAATTTGGGGCACTGTTTTTCATACTGCAATTTTCTACTGGTTGGTCAATTGAGACACTGATGTAGTTATTCATGACTAACATTAAAAAATGAATTAAGATAACAGAGAAAATGCCAGAGTGTATATAGCTAGGGTATTGTTTTGTGAAACCTTTAAAAACTGCGTGCGCGCGCGCGTGTGTGTGTGTGTGTGTGTGTGTGTGCGCGCGCGTGCTCGCGTGCGCGTGGGCACTTGCACGTTGGGTTGTAATATAAAATTTTTATTGCTTCCTATGGTCTCATGCTAAATAAACGTAAAGTCACCAAAGTACTTTCAACACTCAAAAGGTATAAATGATGGAATTAAACTAAATGTTAATTTTATCCTTTTTTTGTTTTCAGAGTAGTAATAATTGTGTAGTTTACCAAATTTGGTTGCTAATTATTTGCTTTCACCTAATATTAAAACAGTTTTTTTTCTAAAAATTATTCTAAATTATTTCTTAAAAAAAGAAAATATTTTATAGACGTTAAGGAACTGAAGCGCCATTTGCTCAGATTCACCAGCCACCCTGTTTTTGGTGTGAGACCTGGAACAATATTCTTCCTTATTCTAAACCTAGGTTTGCCTCCTATCCTTTGATAAGATAATGCATATGAAGCTGTTGACAGCATGCCTGGCTCAGATTAAGTGCTCACGGTTAGCTATTATTATTTTATTAGGACCCAATGGAAGTGTCCAGGATGCTTGTCGCCATCGGGAAGCCAGCATAGCATGGATAATCCAAAAGGAAAAAAAAAAACAAAGGTGAAAATTAGTTGATAGTGTTATGTGAAGGAACTGACACTGAATTAAAATGGTCTTTTTAAATATATGGTTTGGCCATTGTTATGATTATGATTGCTTCTCATATTTCCTACTAGTAGACAGGTAATTTAGGTTGTGGGGGTTTGTTTGTCTGTAGTTTAACTTTTTAATGTACTTTTTTTTTTCTTTTTAATTTTTGAGGCAAGGTCTCAATATACAGCCCAGGCGGCCCTGGAATTCATGAGCCTCTTGTGTCAGTCTTCCAAATGCAGGGATTGTAGGTGTGCACCACCACAGCCGGCTCAGAGAGTTTTATGTAAAAACAGACATCCTTTTATTGTCTTTTCTTACTTTTTCTTGTTATTAATTTGATGTCTTTTGTCAGGCAGTTGAGAAATATTTCCTATGAGGATTCTGAATTTTGCTACTTTCATTACAATGACACAGTCAGTTGAAAGATAATATAATTCTAAACCATTCAACAATATTATTGGTTTATCTCTTGCACAGATGTGCAAGAAATATTTTTTAGGGGTTGGGAATTTAGCTCAGTGGTAGAGCGCTTGCCTAGCAAGTGCAAGGCACTGAGCTCTGTCCTTAGCTCTGAAAAAAAAAATTAAAAAAAAAAAGGCAGGTAATTCATATATCTCTATTCACTGCTCTAGATTGGTCTATACAATTTTAGATGTTACAAAAACTAGTGAAATGAGAAGTGTGAACATTGTCATTAAAAAAAATAGTATTAGAATTTTTATAGAAAATAAATGGAGTGTTTTGGGCTAAAAAAAGGCTTCTCTTTCAAAAGATATAACTGGGTATGACAGCTGTAAGAGAATAGGAAAAGTGGAAAACAATCATAATTCTGTTCTTGGATTTGAAAATGGACTTCGGGTCTTGTCCTGTTCTACAGCAGTGAACGGGAGACTTACTGAGAGTGAATCATAAAATCTGGGGAAAAAATATGTCTTAAATACAGGTTTGTCCACAAAAAAGAATGCAAGAATGAAAAAAAAGAAAGAAAAAACAAACCAGACAAAACCTCTCCAAACATCCAAGCAAAAAAACAAAACAAAACAACTTAATCTGATATATAAACTGATATATATTATACATTTTAAATTAAAATATTAAGATTCTACATGTAAGTATTTTTTAAATTATTGGCTACCAACTACTGGCTCTTATTTTGTTGGATAAAGAGAGATTTTGTCTTCCACAAATAAACTGAAACCCTAAATGGCCATTAAATATTCCATTTTGGAATTATATGTAATGGTGTGGAAAGGTGCTTATCATGTGTGTTTAAGTGAAAGAGGGTGATCACATCGAATGCCTAATATCATTCCCTTTCTGAACTGTGTGACAAATGGTAAGAAAAGATTGCAGTTTATATTCTTTCTTTATATGTTTTTACAATTGTGTAATGAAATGTCTTGTATTAAAGTGGTCATTTTAAAGTGAAAACTAATGTGAATTGTCCTTTTATAATTTTTTTCTAAAAAAAATCACCCATATACCTCTTGTAAAGAAATTCCTACTCTGTCTAAATTCTTTTTTTTTTTTTTTTGGTTGGCTTTTGAATATTTACATGTCAAACCCTAACCTACTTCTGTTTTGCTGCCCCTTAAATTCTCAAATCAAGCCTTTGATTCAGCAGAACTTACTAATTTACTATCTTCAAATGTACTTATTAATATCTTTTGTTTTCTATACCTATTTTGTTTGCTACTTGGACTATTTTTTCCTAACCTTATTGTAACAAATTCTACTAATTTCCAAAATTTGGTTAAAAAAAACCCCTATAACCACGTTTCTGTCCCTGACCATTGGATTTCTAAGTTGATGTTGATAATTAAAGCCATTATCACATTCTTATTATTGGCAGCAGTGGATCCAGTCCAAGCCTCTTGCATGCTAGGCAAGGGCTCTCCCACCCAGCTTTACCCTGCCTCATGCTTACTATTTTTACTTCGTCAGTTCTCAGATACCACTTCACACTTGTGCATTGATTTTCCAGTTCCATTTTACACTCCTTGGTGGCAGGAGAGCTTGTGTTTATTTCCTAAAGCTCCTAGGACGGAGTTTCTGTACTAGGCAGGTGCCTGATAACATATACTCTGAATAGGAAATGGTCCTATTGGTTCTTTTGAGACTAAGTGTTGGAATTTTTCTTTACAAGTAGTCCTGGGCACAGGTCAACACCTGCCCCATAATTATAAGAAATGAAAACTCATTTTGCGTAATTCTTCATTGATACAGATGGAAAATAAAATGGGATAGTATTTTTTTTTTATTAAAACTAATATGGTAGCTGAGAATTGGGTCCTGTACCCAAACTCAGTTTTACATGTGTATTTTCCTTTGCGATTTCTCCAGAAGCTTATTTTGGTTTTGGGCAGTTTTTGTTTCCCCTACTGCGCTGGAGGCGCGGGTGTGCCTCATCTTCTTTTACAGCTGCTGTTCCTGGAGGCCAGAGCTCCAGGGGCATGGGGGCTTGCTGAGCCCGCAATCATGCTCCACAACACCTATTTGGGAGGTTTTGTTGTGATATTCAATGAATGGTAGTGTGTAATGTGCTTTGTGTTCAAGATTTAATATTTTCTTCTGTTACTTGAAATAATTGTGTTACTTTTAAAATGCCAGTATGACTAGGGGGTGCTTGTACAGCCAACTATAGATGTGAGAATTATTGTCTAAAAAGTTGTTTTATTTTAATTTACAGATGTTTGTCGAGACTAATGCAGCTGATGAGATACTTGCCCTTTGCTGCTCAAGGTAAGCTGCTCGTTACTTTAAAAACAAGCAGTCAGTCAGGTTCTAGTAGAATTTAAAATCAATATAAAAAGACCTATTGACTTATGCAAAGCAGTATAATTCTAGACTCTGGATAAATCCTTTTAATAATTAAAACTATTAGTTCATAAAAATTAGATCAACTTAGAATCAGCTTGAGTATTTTAATTCTGTGATATGTATATGCTTTCTTCCTACCACAGGGGGATTGGATTTGGGAAGTTTTAGGTGAGGTCCTGGAATGTGAAATGTAGCAACTGTCAGTGCGTGCTTCTGATGTGTTGTAACTCCCTGTGGATGAAGACAGAGACAAGGGAGACAGTGCCTTTGCAGCTTACAGGCTGGAGCGCTAGCACTCTCACTCCGCCTTTCATCCAGGGAAGGTTTTAATCGGATAGTCAAGAAGTGGTTGAAACATTCGTTATGTTATCATTGTCAAAGTTTAGTTTTATGTTCTAGGATTTACTTAGCCTAATATAACTGTGTGCTTTGTCTTATTCTCTGGTTTTCAATTAATGAGACAAGTTAATAAGGAAAAAAATGCAGTGTTCAATTGTCACATATATTATTTCAGATGCTAGTTTAATTGATTTATTTCCCCTAGAAGTGTGGGAATCAGAAAGGCATAGGTTCTCAGTACAGAGTAACCATAGGCAAGTAGTGATGATGATGGGTTATCGACTTGATAGAGCTTTCCTATTCACATTTTATTAGTTTTGAGGATGTAATTTCATTTTTACCATTGGTTTTAATACTTAAATCTTTTACATTGCCGAATACTTGCTTAGAAGTACTAATGTCATAGAGCTGGGCTTAGTCGCACAAGCCTATAATCCCCTGCTTGAGAAGCTGAGGATGAGCAGCTGAAAGAGGTAGCCTGCACAATGCATGGAGACTGTTTCTACCTTTTCCCTCTAAATACAACACATTGTTATGTATTTTCCAACAGACAAATGTTTAAATAATTAGATTAAAACATGAAAAGCTTATTTGAAATTTATTTTCAGCTTTTAACAAACCAACAAATACACTGGATTGAATTTACTAAAATAGCTACAACTGTGTATATATAGCTGGGAGAGGGAGGGAGAGAGAGGGAGAGAGAAAGAGGGAGAGAGAAGGAATGAATTACTAACAAATTAATGGGCTGTGTGTCAAAATTATCTAGGAAATCAATCTCTCTTTTAGTAGGGTAAATGTGAATTTACTTAAAAAAAATAAGAAAGAACTGAGCACGGAAGGGGCTGCAAGAGATGAATACCTTTTTATCTTTTGCAAAGCAACAAGGGGTTTCATTTAGAAGCAAGCATAAGTACAGAAGAGCCACATTGCAAGGTAGCAGCATAAGACTTCCTCAGGGGTCCCTTTTAAAATAGTATGGAGAATCTTTAAAAATTATGAATCCTCAGCCCTTATTCTAATTCTCATTTAGAATTTGAGGAATGATTTTAGCATTCAGCTTGATTGTGAATTTGGATATTTTATGGAAGGCATATAGTTTTAGGTGGGTAAAAATTAGTAAACCATTTATTGGTCAAGAAATCTCAAAAGTAGTAGTAGAAAAATTTCCTCATATTTATGTAGCTTATATAGTTATTAGAAAACTTTGGTGATTCAGAGGACATTTTAATCGCTCATTTTGAGCAACTCTGATAAATTATAATAGGGGCCTCACTTGTAACTCTAGCACCAGCCTGTTTCCAGTTAGCCTCATGGATAAACCAAAGTCACTGATAACACACGTGCCGTCATTCTTTACCAGGACATTTCTGCTGTTTAAATCTCGATGGGAAATTGCAGGTTTATAATGATCTGTTTGGATAATTTCAAATACTTATTAATGTGTAAGTAGAGCTAGTGGAGATTAAATTAACATGCAGATAATGGGAGCCACATACATGTAAGTCAAAGATAGTGCTTCTTCCACCTGTTAGTTATCGTCTAAAAAAATGGGGCCTGGGGGGGGGAGGGGCGGGAAAGCAAGCTGGATGGCCAGGCCCGCGTCTCTAATCCTAGCACGTGAGATGCAGAGGCAGGAAGATCATGAGACTGAGACTGTTGCAAATGACACAGCAAGACTCAAGCCAAACCAAACCCTACAATTTCAAATCATCACTATTTTCTAATAATTCCTTTTACATACATATCTGGTAAGCACTAAGCATTCAACTCCTGCATGGCATCTTCAGTTCTCAAGATAGAGTATTAGATACCACAAGTTCAGATAACCTTGAGTTTTGGTATAAGAATGCAGGAAAATGGTTGTGTTTTACAGTAATATGGTCTTTAGAAATCTAGTGCTGTGTTTCATCCTTAATAATTTCCTAGTAACTTAGAGCTATAGAAGATTGAAAAACCTTAATCGTTTTCGGATAACTGGCAGCAAGTTCTTTCCAATGATGCAGATATCAACTCAGTAGCTTATGCCTGCTTTGTATTATTTTCCTCACCGATATAAGTGGGACTGGTAGAAGTTAGGTGGTATATGCTTGTTATTTGGGAAGTTGAGGCAGAAGAATTGTGATTTCCAGGTTAGTTTTAGAGTATATAGTGAATTCTAGGACAGCTTAAGGTATATAGTGAAATCATGTCTTGAAACACAAAAATGATTTTGAGCTGTTTTCCTAATAGTAACAAGGAATTACTGTTTATTATGATTATTTTAATGCTTTTTTTCTTTCTATATAGTTTGACTGTTCGAGGCCAGTAGCCTCCCGAATGACGGACTGACTACTCAAGATGCAGAAAAGACAAGGGTACTGCAGCTATTGCCGTGTGCAGTACACTAACCTGGAACAGGTGAGAGCTTCCTACTAATATGATAATAATTCTGGCACCTCAATTGTGAGTTTTTCTTTTACATTGTATTAGATTCATTTATTCATTCACTGAATGGATTTTGTTGAGAATCTGCTGGTTTATAGATATAGTTTAAGAGTATGAGAATGTGATCATGAATAAAACCAAAGTTTTGGTTTTTTGTGTAGGGTCTAGTGTAGTTTAGTAAGACAGAAAACAAGTAAACATATAAACAAGGGAGTGCTATTTAAGTAGAGTGGTCAGAAAATGAGTAACTATATAAATGAGGGATTTTTTTTAAAGTGACATTTTAGTTTGCATTTAAAAGAAGTTCAATACCAGGTTTGCATATATATGGAGGAAAAATTCTAGACAGAGAAAATGACCCTAGGGAAAAAGAATATCATGCGCACCAGAAATTAAGAGGCTAGTGTAACTCCAGTGAAGATTGAGCAATAGGTGCAAAGTAACAAGTTGAAAAAGGGAGAGGAACAGATTCTGTAAAACCTAGTAAGTTAGCTGGATGCAATGATGTACCTTTTTAATACCAGCACAGAGTTAGAGGCAGACTGGTCTCTGTGATTTTAAGACTAGCTTGACCTACAAAGTTCCAGGCCAGCTATGGCTATACAGTGAGACCTTGTCTCAGAAAACATGCAGTTGTGGAGGTTAAGGTGAGAACATTGACTTTTATGCCAGTGAGGTCAGCGGCCTTCTCAGGACTATGAAAAGGGTGATTGATTGTATTATTGAATTCATACTTTAGAAGGATCATTTGGGCTGCTAATGGGTAGAACAGAGGTTATTATATATATATTTTTGTTGCAATGTAATTCTTTTATCATAAACTTCCCCCTTTAAACTGAAAATCAGAGATCTTTAGTATATGCACAAAGTGATATATTATCCTATTTTCATCTTTAAAAGGAAACCACATACCTACTGAACAGTCAGGCTATACTCCCTTGGATCTCTAACCTCTGGCAAACACTAATCTACTTTCTGTTTCCAAAGATTTGACTATTCTAGATATTTCCCCAAAATAGAAGCATATGCTATGTGACCTTTTGTGTCTGACTTTTCATTTAGCATAATATATCTAAGGTTCATTCATATCATAGCATGTATTATTACCTCATTATGGCTGAATAATATTTCATTATAAAAATAATACCACATTTTATTTATTCATTAAACAATTGATGGATGCTTAGGTTGTTTTTACTTTTTTTTGGCTACCATGAATATTGCTGCTATGGATATTTGTGTGTAATTTTTCTGTGTGAACATATGTTTTCAGTTCTCTTGGGTATATATGTAGGAGTGGAATTGTTGGGTCATATGATAACTTGTTTTTGAGGAACTGCCTCACTGTTTTCCAAAGTGGCTCTACTATTTTATGTTACCTCCAGCAATGCATGAGGGTTCCAGTTTCTCCTCATCCTTGCCAGCACTTTTTTTTAATTATAGTCATTTTGTGGATGTGAAGAGATAATCTCATTGCGATTTTGATTTCCATTCACCAGTGTCATTGAGCATGTTTTCATGTGCTTATTGGCTGTTTGTGTACATCCTTTGGACAAATGCCTAATGAGATCCTATGTCCGTATTTTAGGCTGTTTGTCTTCTTTATTCCTGAGTTATAAGCCTTTCTTCTGGCTAGCAAACCCTTATGAAATAATATGATTATAAAACTCGGTCTATTCTGTGACTTGTCTTTCTACTTATTGATAGTATGCTTTGATGTATAAACATTTTAAATTTTGCTAGGTGTGGTAATGCTTGCATGTAATCCTATAGGAGGTGGAAGCAGGAACATTGCAAATTCCAGGCCCGCTTGAAAAGCATAGTGAGACCTGTCTAAAAAAAAGTTTTAAACTTTGCATCATTGACTTTGTTTATGCTCCTCTTTTGTAAATTAAAGTCAGTTCTTGCTGTGCAGCACAGGCTGGCCTCAGGCTTGAGAGGTCTTCCTCCTTTACCTCCTGAGTACTGAGATTGCAGGTGTATACTGTGCACCTGTTTTTGGTGTTGTTTTTGATGAAGGATTGCCTAACACAACATCATGAAGATTTATGCCTGCATTTTCCTCTAAGAGTTTCATAGTTGCTTTTATAATTAGGTCTTCTGTTCAATTTGAACTAATTTTTGTATACTATGAAAGAAGGAATCAAATTTCATTCTTTTACTTGTGATATCCAGTAATCACTACACTCCTTGTTGATAAGACCAGTCTTTCCTATTCAATTGTTACATCTGTTGAAAATCAACTACTTACAATTGTAAGAGTTTATTTCCTTGTTCTTAGTGTTGTTCTATTGGCCTACATATGCATCGTAAATTCTAGTACCATAGTCTTTTAAAAATATGTTTTAAACTGGCATACAGTAATTATATGTATTTATTAGAAAACTGATATTTCAGCACATGTATACAATGTGTAATGATCAGATCATAATAATTGGCTTGCCTGTCATTTCTTTGTACTGGGAACCTTCTCTCTGCTATTTTGAAATACAATTAATTGTTGTAAGTTATAGTTACTGTACCTGTTCTATAGAACAGTGGAAGTTATCCCACCTATTCACTTACACTCCTATATCTACTAACTACCCCTTCCTATCCCTTTGTCTGTTTCAAGCTTGGGTGACTACTCTATCCATTCTTCCATCTGTACACACCTGGACTGATTACCTTTTTTGGCTGTTGTGAATATTTGGTAGTAAGCAGAATAATGCAGATGTTGCCTTGGCATACTGATTTTCTTTATTTTAGATAAGCATCAGTAGTGGGATTTTCCATTATAAGAGGTTCTGCTTCTAGTTTTCCAAGGTACTTGTGTCCTGTTTTTTGAATGGTTCTGCTGTTTAGCATTACATCCCCATGAGAACTTGCTATTTTAAAAATCTTATTAGTAGCCCTTCTTACAGAATTGAGACGATTCTCATTGTCTTTATATTTCCTTGATGATTAGTGACATCAAATATTGGTTTGTATTTATATATTATCTTTTAAATATATCTATACAAGTTATTTGCCCATTTAAAATTATCATATTTTGCTTTTGAGTTGTTTGAGTCCCTTATATATTCTGGAATGAATCTTTTAGGTGATTGGGTATGGTGGCTCATGCCTTCTAAGCAGTCAGGATGTGTAAAAACAGGAGCATCAGGAATTGAATGGCAGCCTTGGCTACAGAATGAGTTTGAGGCCAGCCAGGGATACATGAGACTATGTCTCAAAAAAAAAAAAAATAACAATAACAGAAACCAGTGCTAAAGAAATCTATGCTAATGAAGTAACTTGGTGGGTAAAACACATACCACACAAAACTTAAGAACTTTGAATCTCTAGAACCCCTGTAAGCAAGGCATGGGAGAATACTTCGGTACTCTTCAGTGCTTCTGTGGTAAGATAGGAAGTAGAGACAGGAGAATGGTGTGCAGCAGTGAACAGATAATATGAAGAGGTCTTGTTTTAAAACAAGGTAGAAGGGAAGAACTGGCACCCAAGATTTTCTCTGACTTTCGTAATATGTGTACCACTGTACATTCATGTTTTTTATGTTTTCTTCTAGTAGTTTCTTATACTTGTGAGTGTGTCTTAGTTACTGTTCTATTGCTATGAAGAGATACCATGACTAAGGCAACTCTTACAAAAGAAAACATTGAATTGGGGGCCTGCTTACAAACCCACCACCATCATGGCAGAGAGTGGCACGGCATAGTGGCAGGAAGCCATAGTGCTGGAGAAGTAGCTGAGAGCTTTACATTATGATCCTTTGGCAGTAGACAGAGAGACTGAAGCTGGCAAAGGCTTTTGAATCTTCAGCATCTACCCCTAGTGAGACACACCTTCGTACAAGGTCAAACCCCATCCCACAAGGCTACCCCTCCTAATCCTTCTAATCCTTCCCAAACAGTTCCACTAACTGGGACCAAGCACCCAAATACAGGAGCTTCTGGAGGCTGTTCTCATTCAAACCACCAGAAAATGTGATATATTGGGACTGATTTTTTTTTTTTAATGTTGTAAGTGATTGAAGTCTAGTTTTAGTTTTCCTGTATTTAATTCACCATCATCATCATTACTGAGACAAGGTCTTCCTATATAGTTCTAGGTGTCCTGGAACTCACTGCATACACCATGCTGACCTTGAACTCATAGAGGTCCACCTGCTTCTGTGTTGGGATTAAAGGTTTAAGCCACCATGCCAGACTTATTTCCCTATATATAAATAGTGAAGTTTCCCAGCATAATTTACTGAAGAGACTTTATTTGGTTGGTGCCTTCTTTGCCCTGACTGGTTAACTGCTTTAATTCCTTTGGTGCCCCAGCTCCTGGTATCATGTTATTTTAGTTACTATAGTTTTGTATTATGTTTTGCAGCTGCTATTATAGTGCTCCTCCTTTATTCATTTTGCTCAAGATTTTTATGTCTGTTATGACTATTTTAGGGTCTACATGAATTTTATGGTTGATTTTTTTTTATAGTTCTGTGAAGGTTATTAGTATTTTGATATGAATTGCAATTGAATCTGTTGATTATTATAAATACTTTATATTCTTCCAATCCATGAACATGAACTTTTTTTGGGGGGGAGTATGTGTCCTCAGTTTCATTCTTTTCATATTTTGTAACTTTCATTCTAGAAATCACTCATCTCTTTGGTTAAATTAATATCTAGGTGTTCGTGTTACTGGTACCTTTCTTAGTAGCCTTTTAACAAACAGTATGTAAAACAGGTGTTTTTTTGTCTGTTTATTTTATATCCTGTACCTTTATTGAACTTGTTTTCAGTTTTAAAAATACTTTAATGGAGTCTAGGTTTTTTTTTTTTTTTCCTTAGTAAAATTGTCATCTGGGGCTGGAATGGCTCAGCAGTTGAGTGCTTGCTGCTTTTGTGGGACCTGTGTGTGGTTACTAGCATTTACATGGCTGTAATTATAGTTTCAGAAAGTCTGATAGCCTTTCCTGGTCTCTGTGTATATCAGACATGCATGTGGCATGTATGTACAATATATGTATATGACCTATATACATATAGGTCAAACACCTATACACATGTTGTTGTTTTTTGTTTTAAGATTGGATTCTACAGATGAATAATTTGATACTCTTTACTTCTAAGGCTTTTTATCTGATACTGAATCTGAATGCTCACTATGGATGTCTTTGTCTTCTTACTGCTTTCAGAGAAAATGGATTTTAGATTTCCTCCATTGAGTATGATCTAAATTGATAGTCATATACAGTCCCTATTGTTCTGAGCTGTTAGTTTTGCACCCAATTAAAAATATTTTACCATAAAGTAGTGTTTAATTTTATTAAATTCTTCTGCATATAATTAGATGATCGTGCAGTTTTCATCTTTCATTATGTTGATGAGATATGTTTGTTGATTTATGTATATTGAGCTATTTTTTGTCTTCCTGAGGTAAATCCCACTTGATTATGGTCTGTAATATTTCTTATGTGTTGTTGAATTTGATTCATTACCATTTTGTTGAGAATTTTTGTATCTGTGTTTATTAGTAATATCCATCTCTAAAGATGTGGCAAAATTTATCAGGTCCTGGGCTTTTATTTATTGTGATAGATTTTGCTGATTTGGTCTTGTTATCAGTTCGTTGGTTTTGTATGTTGTCATGGTTCAATTTTTGTAGGCTGTGTATATAGAAACACATTTCTTACAGATTTTCATTGTTCATCATAGTTCCTAATGGTCAGTTGTAGTATTGCCCTTCTCATCTGATTTTCTTTGGATCATGTGTTTTCCCTCCTCTTTGTTCCCAGTCTTTTCCATGCCTGCATTTATGTGCACATGCTATACCACTAAGCTACAGTTCTTGCCCTCTTTTTATAAGTTTTAGTCTATTTCTGATGTTTGCTATTTATTTCTTCTTGCTACTACAAGTTTGGTGTTTTCTTGATTTTTTTTTTAGGTGATTAATTTGTGGTGCTATTTAAGCTTTTTTTTTTAAGTAGGCTATAATGCATTATAAACTTTCATCTGTATCATTTTTGCTTTACTCCATAGGTTGTAGGGTGCTGTTTTAATTTCAGTTTGTTTTAAGACATTTTAAATTTTCTTTTGATTTACTTAAGAACATGTTTACTTTTAATTTTCATGTGCTTGTGAGTTTCTAAAGATACTCTTGCTAGTTTTATTTAATTCTGATCAAAGATACATGTGCTGATTTATTTCTAATTTGTTGAGAATATTCCACAGGCTGATGAGAATAATGCTTATTCTGTTTCTGTTGGATGAAATAATTCTGTAAATGTCTGCTTGACCCCTTTGGTCTTTAATATATATAAACTGTAATATCAAATAATCAGTTTGTAGTTTTTATGTAGCTGATATTTCCATTGATAGAAGTGGGGTTTTGAGTCTCATTATATCTTATCTCCCGTTTTTTACTTCAATTCTATTTATTCTGATACAAATGTGAATATTCCTGCTTGGGTTTTGTTTCCATGGTATGTGTTTTTCTGTCCCTCACCTCTAGAAAATGTGTTACTTTACTGAGGAAGTAAGTTTGTTAAAGCAGCATATCATTGAGCCTTTTAAAAAAATCCCTGTTGAGCCAGTCTGCATTCTTTTGTTTTGAGAATTTAATGTTTATATTCAAGTTTATTATTGATAAGTAATAATAATACACTCTTGTTATATGTTTAGTGGTTTTTCTTCTAACTCTTGGCATATTTTTATTCCTTTTCTTACTCATCTTTGTGGTTTGATGATCATCTGTCTATGGTTCTTCCCTTGTGTATCTGAACAACTATTGAGTTTTTTATTTGCACATATTTTTATGATAGTTGTTGTCTGTGTTTCTAGTGTAGAGCATTCATAGACATTTCTTTTAGGGATGGATAATCTAATGACAGGGAATTACTGCTTTTTGTATTTGAAAAGACTATTTTTCTTGCATTTGTAAAGGATAGCTTTGCTGGGTATAGTATTGGTTGTTCCTTTTTAAAAACTTTTTCATTTTTCAGGACTTTGAATATTTCTTTTTTTTAAAAAAGATTTATTTATTTATTGTTATATATAAGTACACTGTAGCTGTCTTTCAGACAGCACCAGAAGAGGGCGTCAGATCTCATTACGGATAGTTGTGAGCCACCATGTGGTTGCTGGGATTTGAACTCAGGACCTTCAGTAAAGCAGTCAGTGCTCTTACCTGCTGAGCCATCTCTCCAGTCCCTGAATATTTCTTCTCCTGTAAGGTTTCTGCTGATAAATTTTCTGTTAGTCTAGTGGGAATTACCATTTACGTGATTTGATGCTTTTGTGTTGCTTTTCTTTCTTTCTTTCTTTCTCTCTCTCTCTCTCTCTCTCTCTCTCTTTTTAGCAATTTGACAATGATGATTGAGAGATCATCTTTCTGTATCATAAACAAAATACTTGAGACAATCAACTTACAAAGAGGAAAAGTTTGTTTTGGCTCTCAGTTTGGAGACAATTCAGTCTGTAATCAATAGATTCTATTACTTGTGGGTTTGTGGTGAGACAGTACAGCATGGCAGGAAGTATAGTGAGACAAGCTGTTCACTTAATGTCTGGGATATGAGAAATAGATAAAATAACAGGACTCTCTTCATAGTCACTGGAGGTACATTCACAGTGACTTAAAACCTCTAGTTTTAGACCTCCTACCTCTTACAGGTTCTAATAGTACCTAACTGAAGACCAACTTTTCAGTACTTTTTCTCAGAATGAAGCAGACAGAAGCGGGAAAGTGTATGACAAATACATGTGCAGCTTTCTGTTCAACTTGAACAATGATTTTGTGGCGGATGCAACCCGGAAGGGCAACAAAATTCGTTTTGCTAATCATTCAGTAACTCCAAACTGCTGTGCAAAGTTATGTTGGTTAATGGTGGCCACAGAATAGGCATCTTTGCTAAGAGGGCATCCAGACTGGTGAAGAGTTGCTTTTGATTATAGATACAGCCAGGCTGATGCATTGAATAAAAAAGAGAAGCCCCTTGACATCTACTGCCTCTTCCCTCCTCTCTGAAACAGCTGCCTTAGCTTCAGGAACCTTGAGTACTGTGAGCAATTTAGGAAAAAGGAAATGCAGTTTGAAATTCTGAATTTGCAAAGTACTGTAACAGTAATTTATAGTAATGAGTTTTAAAATCAACTTTTTATTGCCTTCTCACCAGCCGCAAAGTGTTTTGTACCAGCAAATTTTTGCAATAATGCAAAAGGATTTTCCTGGTCTCATCTTGTAGTATATATGACCTCTTTTGCTCAAGTTTCAGAGGTCCTTAAACAGCCATATCTTTTCTAAGATAGAAAGTTTTAAGTTGAGTAGGTTTTCTATCTTTTAGAACACCAATAACACCACCATGTGCTCATTTCACCATCTACACTAAATGTCATAAGTCTTATTTGTTCTTAATCTTTTTTCTAAGACTGGATTACTTCAGAAAGACAGGCAGATTCTGATAGGAATTGTGTTGAGTCTGAAAATGAATTTGTGAGCAGAAAGCATATATTTTCTTAAAAACCTTTCATCTTAGGCTTTCTAGTGTACAGGTTTTGTACTGTTATGTTAAATTTATTAATATTTTGATGCTATTTTTTAAACTCATTTTTGATTGCTTATCTCTAGTATATAGGCCTACAAGATCACTTTAAAGTATTGATCTTACATCATGCAACTTTGTGGCACTTAATAGCTCTAAAATTTTTTGGGTCCTTAAGACTTTGTATATGTAAGATCCTTCCATATACAAAATAATCACACTAGTTTTCTAGTCTGGATACTCCTTAGTCACACTCGTTTTCTAGTCTGGATACTCCTTTTCTGTCCTTGAACTGTTCTCTATAGTTCAGTGGATATCAAGTAGAAGTGATGAGAGTAGACATCCTTGTCATTCCTGATCTTAGGGAGAAAGCTTTCATTCTGTCAGATATGATACACAAGTGTAGTTTTATATAGAAGACCTGTTAGTTTTAGGAAATGATCTTCTGTTCCTAGATTGTTGAATGTTTCATTGTAAAAAGGTAGTGGATTTGTCCCATGCTTTTCTGTGTCTCTTACATGTTTTTTTCCTTAGTGTATAAGTGTATTATTAGCTCATGGTGCTGTAATAAAATGTGGCTTGAGAAACCTGAATTTTTTTTCTTGCTGTTCTGAGGCTAGGGAGTCCAAGAGCAAGGGGCTAATGGATTGGTTGGTTGATTGATTTTCCTAGTTGGAAGAGTTTTATGAACCATTATATAGAGAGATTTTGATACAAGTATTCATTGTCATTAAGAAGTGTCTCAAGTTTCTCTTCAGGTCTAAGCTGTACTTGTGTCATAGATGAAACAGTTCATAATAACATTCTGGTTTTGTAAATGCTGAACTGTTTTTTATCTTAGATGATATCTAAGATAACTGTATAAATGTAAACATTCTGTGTGGTGGCATTTGTCTTGTTTATCTAATAGAAATGAATTAATTTCATAGTAATAAAAAACTTTTCATTGTGATATTTTTTAACCCTTCTACCCTTTTTCAAAGAAAAAATTTTAATGCTGGTTATAAACATGAGGCAGAAAATAAATGAAGTCTCTTTATCTTTCACTTATGATTGATAAATTGTTTCATTACATGACTGGACTTGTTGAACCTTTTGCAATCATAAGAACATGATTCTTTACCTGCAGGTTCTATTCAATAAAGAGTTTATTTATTTATTATTTGCTTAACATTTAAAATAATTTTTATTCATTTGGACACTCTTGTACTAAATTGACATTTAAAAAGGTTCTGTTAATGACAGCCAGGATAATTTATATTAATTTTGAAAGCTTGGAAAATATATATGTATGTATATATATATACATATAGATATATATATTTCAAAGCTTTGGAAAACTACTAAGGCAGTGAAGAAATATGGGGCCTAGATTTAGTGGAGTATTCAATAGAAAACAATGGGAGCCAAAAGAAAGAAAACAACTGCCAACCTAGAGTTCTCTACTCAATAAGTATAACTTTTCAACGTAAGGTAAAATAAAAATATTTTCAGGAAACAAAAATTAAGGGAATTTGTCACCAGCAGACCCTCACTAAAGGAAAAACTAAAAGGAGTTCTTCAGGCAGAAGGAAAATGATTCCAGATGGAAGCTCAGAGCTATCAGGAAGTAATGAAGAAGAATGGACAGGTAAATATGTAGGTGATCAATAAATCATGTTTGTGGGGTTAATAGCGATGCAGGTTGGGAGGGTAGTAAGTGGAGTTCAGTTCTGAGGATCTTAACGTTGTTTAAGGAGAGAATAAAGTAGGGAGTAATTTTAGATTTTGATAGTACAGATTTGTCATTCATTCCTACTAGTAGACTAGTAAGAACGTCTGCAACTACTAAGCTAACAAAATGGTGGAAATTAGAATAAAGCAGAGGAAGAAGAAGAGAGAAAATACCCAGAAGACTACCGAGTATGCTCAAGTATAAATAGACTTACTGCTTGAATTAAAAATATGTTCAAAGACTGTGTGTGTGTGTGTGTGTGTGTGTGTGTGTGTGTGTGTGTGTGGTGTGTGGTGTGTGGTGTGTGTGTGTTTACTTCCATGGTAGAACACTTGCCTACTGTATACGAAACTGCGAGACCCCCAGTAACTCAAAAAGGAAAAATAAAACTATATTTACTACTTTATGGGAGGCTCTATCCACAAAAAATAAGAAATAAAAAGATAAAATGATGAAGATAATTGGGTAAGATGATAAAAAGAAATTATCACAACATGATGATGGCTAGAAAACCAAAAATAGATCAACCATTAGAATTAATGAGTGAGTTTAAAAGTGTGTTGGAACCAGATGTGGTGGTGCATGCCTGTTGACCCAGATACTGAGGAGGCTGAAGTAAGATTGATCATTTGGTTCCATTGGGCATTTGAGATTAACCTGGGCACCATTTGGATCCTTTGGCTAAACAAACAAACAAACAAACAAAAAAACCCTAAGGTGGTTGGACCAGTAAAAAAAATCTTATTTCTATATGCAAATATTCTGCAGAAGATGAAATTTAAATATTCTATTCATAATAGCATCAAAGAAAATAACAATCTGGCTAGGCAGTGGTGGTACACACCTTGGGAGCACTTGGGAGGCAGAAGCAGGCAGATTTCTGAGTTTGAGGCCAGCCTGGTCTACAGAGTAAGACCAGGACAGCCAGAGCTATACAGAGAAACCCTGTCAACAAACAACAAAAACAAAAAACAAAAAACAAAAAGGAAAGTAACATTCTGAGAAATAATTAAATAAATATGTATAAAACCTTTATATATACCGTTATATATAATCTCTGAATACTGAAGGCTGAGGAGTTATCTCAGTGATAGCATGTCTACTTAGCATGCTTTTTCAGGTCCTGGGTTCAATCTCCAGCAATGGACGGCAAAATGACTTAATATTTTTATATATTGAAAGAGTCAATATTAAAAATGTCCAGTTTTCCCAAATTATACATATTCAGTGAAATTCTAGTGAAAATCCCTTACATTACAGTGAAAAATTAAGCCATTATAAATATGGAAATAAAAAAGAGAACTAGATGATGTTAAAGAGGACCTGAATGAGGTATATCCCTCTAGATAACCGCTCTTACCTTTACTAAGGCAGGCTTGGTGCAAAGTTAGAGCATAGCAACACACTCCAGAGACAGATGAATGTGCTTATCTGCTCTGTGACAAAGGTGACACTGCAGGGCAGCAAGGAAGTAAGACTGTCTAGTAGATACTGTGGTGTCAAATGAGCAGCTAGTTGAGAAAAAAACAATTCTGTATGTTCCAAGTGAATTACAGATGTGAATGTTGTAGTTAATAAAGAAACTAATAACAGACAGGAGAAAGTTCATGACTTGTAAGGAAGAGCTTTCAGCCAACAAAAAGCACTGAAAAAAACTGTTCTGGGCTGCAGTGAAATTAATAGTCGATGATTAAGAAAGTGAGAAGACGAGCTACAGAAAGGAAGATGGCACCTAAAACACATATAACTGAAAGGAGGTATTGTGTCCAGAAAGAGAAATTCTATAAGATAATGAAGAAGACATCTATTTGAAAAACAAGAAGAGGAGCTAGTATGGTGGCACATGCTTGAAACCAAACCTTCTGGAGACAGAGGTAGAAAGATCCCCCAGTTCAAAGCTAGCCTGGACTGTATGATGAAGACCCTGGCTTGAAAAAAAATCAGAAAGAAATTTAAATGGACTCATAATTAAGGAGATGATCTGGATGGCCAGTAAAAATGATCATCAGATTTGGGGACTAAGGGCATACTATATGATACTGAACACATTCCACAGTGTGTTCATCGTGAACACAGTCCTCAGTAGCTAAAATGTGAAAAACAGAATACCAAGTGTTGATGATACAGTAGAGCAATACAAGATAAACTGTTGATTGAGGCATACATTGTTCCAGCCATTTTGGAAGACTAGGTACTGGAGATGAACACATATGTATTGTATCACACAGAAGGTCTACATATAATAATCAACCCCCCCAAATGTGTTATCATATAAGACAAATAGCAAGGTTCTTTGCAGCATTATGATTTGTAATGCCTAAATTTTGGGGGTTAAAAACCTCTAAAATCTATCAATATGTAAAATAGCATAGATTCGTACAATAGAGTATAGATGTATGTAAAGATGAACAGAATACAGTTACTGTTGAATAGTATCATAAATGTGTTGAATGGAGGAGCTCAGTGCAAAAGAATACATATTGTATGGTGTCATTTATATTTTTAAAACCTTTCAAAACTTAGTATTGGAAATCAGGGTTATAGTTTTACTTGGAGAAGAGGGAAGGGATATTAGATTGATATGGGACAGTAAAGGGATTTCTAGGTACTTATATTTATGGTAGATGGTTATGGATGTGTTTAGTCTGTGATGGTTTAGTGGGCTACATACAAATGTTTTGGGTGTTTTATGTGATACATATATTGAAAAATTCTTAAGAAAGTCCTGTGGGACGTGTATAATGTGGTGGCTCCTGTAGCATATGCAGGTCAGTTCTCCATTCTCATTGCTCTTTGTCTGTTTGCCTTAGCAGAGAGAGGACAAGGTTGGATTTTAGTTTAATTTTTATTTTGTTCCCTTGTACACTGTGTTTATTATCAGCAGTCTACTCTGGTGATGACACTGTACAGTGGGGGAGTTTATAGCAAAGGATTTTGGGACTGTCATACTTAATTGAGCTTGAGGCTAAGGTAACATTGCAGAAAAATTCTCCCATCAACAGAAGAAATAATTTCAAGGGTCCTAACAGTGGTCAGGAGCTAGCAACATGTGTTTTTTTTTTTTAAATAATATCTTAACTATGATATATTAAAACAATTTTCTTAACTATTTTTAAAGCATGTGATAAAGAACACATAATTAATATGCCATTTATATTAGCTAATTGAAAAAGCACATAAACTACAGTTTGACTCACATTCTAATCCTGGCTTTGCTGTTTGCTAGTTAACAGAGCGTAAGGCGGTTTGCTTTATTTTGTATTTTTTTTATGCCCCACTCTTTTTGTATCAAAAGAGGGCACTGTTCTTGCTGAGTGAAACTGCAGGGAGCTTTTTAGATGAATTGAATAGCCCTGTGTGAGGCATATGGTATGTGTTCCCCCCCAACCCCCATTTTAGATTCCTTCTTATCCCACTGCCAGTCCATTAATACTAGTATCTGTGGTAAAGCTCAAGACGTTAAATGCTCACACTAATATTCTGCTAAGGCAGGATTCTTCTTAATCACTGAAGAAAAAGAAGTGAACTTTTTTTGTGAGTTAATCTTTGTTCTTTTTCAATGCCACAATCCAACCCTGTTCTCTTTTCACAGTCTTTTTTTTTCTTTAATTGTAAAAAACAAAACCACTTACTGGAAAATGCAAACATTTTAAGAAAAATAAAAAAACCATAACTATATATATCACTTAAAAGTATACTTTTAAGATTTTAATACATTTTCTTCCGTTTACTTGTCAAATATTTTTAAAACTAGTTTGAGATAGAGCCATATGTATGATTTTTAATTCCATAATTTTCTCTTAATATGTAGTATTTTTTATGTTATGGTTTATTGCTGTGGATAGCTGCATGGTATTCCATCTTAGTGTACATTGTAATGTAAGGTTATTGTGTGGAGCTTCCAGGCTTTTTGCTATATGGTATGATAAACAACCTTTGATGTCATCCTTAGGAATATATTTAGAGAAATATAACAACTATATTTAAAGAAGACATACTTTTATGGTTTTAGATGCACATATTAGAACTATCAACTTATATTTCTACAAGGAATACATTCATGAGTCCATTTTGTGTTACCATAAGTAACATTACTCATTTAAAATACCTACTGCTTTCTCTTTATAGCACTTGTTTAGTTCTCAGCACAGAAGCTTGACCAGACAGAGCAGACGTCGGACAGTTACCAATAACACCCTGATGGAACGCTTTTTGCAAGATGTCCTGCGACACCATCCATACAATTACCAAGACAACAGGTAAGATAGTTCAGTGGAATGTTAATATCTCTGTCAGCAGTATATTCCACCCACCTTTACCATCCCATGACTGGTCTTGTCTATAAATGCTGTGTAGCCCAGACTGGCTTCAGACTGTCAGTTTCTCAAGTAATGAGATTATATGAATATGCCACCATACCTACCTAGCATTTAAAGGCTGTATTTGAATTTAAAAAATGTGATGTACAAAATAGCTTTGTGTTTATGGAACTGTGTTCCATAAAGGGTTCAACCCTGCCAGGGAAATACTTTACCATGAATGCACTCCCAGGTCTGTAGTGAACTATCTTATTTAACCAACAAAAAGAAAGAATTGGAAGTGAAAGTTAACCAGATACAATTTTGATTTAGGGCTAGGAGAAGAGTTAGCACTTACCAAGTCCTAAAATGAAATTTTAATTTAGTAACTTCCATTTTAAATTGTTTATTGTACTTATTTCTTTAAAGATTTATTTTTGTGTGGGGATGGTTAAATGGTTAAGAGCATTTGCTCTTGTTAGAGGACTTGGGTTCAGTTCCCAACAACTCACATATTGGCTCACAATCAATCCAGGGGATCTGACAACCTCTTCAGACTTATGCAGGCATGCATGTGGTATACATACATGCAGGCAAAACATTTATATAAGTACAGGAATAAATATTTGTAATTTTAAAATTTTTTTAAAGGTTGATTTGTGTATATGTATATGCTTATGCTTATATATGTGTGTGCATGTGAACTTACATGCTTAGTGCAGAGGTTAGTGTTTTCTGGGCTAAGCCAGCAAGTCCCAGCAATCGCCTACTTTTTACCTACCTCTGAGTTACTGTTATAAGCTTTTACAGGCATATGCAGAATGCCTAGCTCATTATATGGCTATGGGATCCAGACTCATGACTATGCAGCAGGTACTCTTAACTGCTGAGCCATTTCTCTACCTTAGCTGTTTATATGACATTTTAGTATAGGTCTGGAAGGGTAGCGGAGTTGTAGAGTGCTTGCTTAGTATGAGTGAATGAATCACTGTCCTCAATCTTCAGCCACACTAATAAAATCTATTTACTATAGAAAATATGGACATAACTGTGCTTTTTCCTGAGTAAAGTCTTAGGATACGTAATAATGTGTCATTAAGTTTTTTTTTTTTTTTTTTAAAGATGTGTAATAGGGTTAAATGCTGGGTGGGGGTGGAGCAAACTGTTTTGAAAGATTAGTAACAGAAAAGCTAGGTGATAATAGGACAAGATATTACAGTAAAGTCTAAGTCAATTCAATACTGGTAGAACTGTGTGCTGAGTGGACGAAGTATTGGATTGAGTGGTCTCTCAATACTCTGCCAGAATCTTGATGTCTTTTAAGATTATTTTTATTTGTTCATATGTCGTGTGTATATGTGGAAGTTATAGGTCAATTCACAGAAACTGATTTTCTCTTTCAAATGCTGTGTATGTTTTGTGAATCACATACAGGCTTGGCAACAAGACATCTTTACCCTTCAAGCCATCATTTTGGCCCTTGATAACCCCCTACCAGTCAGCTTGTTTTGGTTATTTTAATAAAAGGAAATATATGATGACACTTAAGAGTTAATAGTGTTATGGGTTTTTAAAAATCATATTATAACAAGCATACAAGATAAACAAAGTGGGAACATATCTGTGCAGAATTAGCTGAGGTACATTCCAGTGGTGGGAAAGGAAACTTGGGCTTTGCAATATACTAAACCTAGAATTTAGAAATGTTGAAAATGTTTTAATGGTGAAATGTTTTTTAAAATGCTGCTTCTTAATAAAAGCTGGTAGAAAGGTGAGATTAGACTCACTGTGGGATCATACATTAGACTTTCTGGTTTAAAAACCTCATAAGCATTTCTTCAACAAATACACTTTTGCAACTGTCTTTCTTACTTTTCAATTTCTGTGTTAAGACACCATGACCATCAGAAAAGAAGTCATTTATCTTAGGACTGTCAGTTCCTGAGGCTTACAGTTCAGACTATCATGGCACCATGGTGGGGAACATGACAACAGGCAGGCATGGTGCTGGAGCTAGTATCTGAGAACCTACATCTGATCCACAATAGAGTGGCAGAGAGGGTGGGCGGGCTAATTGGGAATGATGTGAGTTTTTGAAGCCTCAAAGCCCACCCCCAGTGACATACTTCCTCCAATTAGGCTACACCTCTTAATCCTTTCCAAACAGGTCTACCAACTGGGGACCAGTTATTCAAACATATGAGCCAGTAAAGGGATGAGGACTTTTTTATTCAAACTACCATAGCAACCATTTCTGTAGTTTAATTTCACAGGATTTGAACTTCTAGGGTAGAGTGTATAGGTTATTATAAAGCAGCAGCTCTCAACATGTGGTTCATGACCCCTTTGGGAGTCAAATGGCCTTTTCACAAGGGTTGCCTAAGACCATTGGAAAATACAGATATTTACACTACAATTCATAACAGTAGCAAAATTACAGTTATGAAGTAGCAACAAACTAATTTTATGATCAGGGTCACCACAATATAAGAAACTTTATTAAAGGGTCCCAGGATTAGCAAGGCTTAGAACCACTGTCTTTTAAAAAATGTTTTATTTTGGATAATATACCAGGTTTACTGAAAACATTGGAAAACTGATAGAAGAAACTCGCGACCTGTCTGTGGAATCTAAAACCTAGCACAGTGCAGTTTTCTAAAGTAGGAACTGCTTTTATGAATACTACTAGCTTGTCTGTAGAATGTCACACCTTTCATCATGCTGTCGCCCTGTGCTGGGACCATCCAAGCTCATATGCTTCATTGAGTGTCCTATCTCCTTACTCTCCCTCAGCTTTATCACTTCATTATTATTTGTTTACTTATTAATTAAGATAGTGACACTTAGGCAGGTGGCAGTAGTCCACACCTTTAATCCTAGCACTCGGGGAGTCAGAAGCAGATCTTTGAGTTCAAGACCAGCCTGGTCTACAGAGTGAGTTCTAGGACAGCCAGAGATATTGCATAGAGAAATTCTGTCTCAAAGAAAACTACACACACACACACACACACACACACA
>JADRCD010225937.1:2049-21282 GCA_019843815.1 Montemys delectorum
CACAAACCTTTAATATTTTCTCCTATTAGTTTATGAAGATTGTGCCTGTGAGTTGTTCAAAATGCTTTAGATCGAAAACAAACAAGAGCCGGGTGGTGGTGGCGCAGGCCTTTAATCCCAGCACTTGGGAGGCAGGTGGATTTCTGAGATTGAGGCCAGTCTGGTCTAGAGAAACCTTGTCTCAAAAAAAAACAAAAAAAAACAAAAAAAAAAAAAAAAAAAAAAAGAAAAGAAAACAAGGTCTTGTTTGTCATAGAACAGAACAGAGTGACAGTCCCCAAAGCATGCTATGTACTAAGATGATCTGGGACATTAAGTGTATGAATGTGTATCTACATATATGTATGTTTAACCACACATGTGCCTGGTGCCCTTGGAACTGAAGTTCAACAGTTGTGATCCCTCACGTGAGTGCTAGGAACCATACCCAGGTTCTCTGCAGGAGCAACAAGTACTTTTAAGCACCGAGCCATCTCTCCAGTCCCTGATGAGACTTTTTACCTTCCCTGTTACATTAGCTGACCTGGATAATGGTCTTCACCTACAATATACTCATGTTCTACAGTACACATGCCAGATGATATGTCTTCCTAAACTAGGCTTGATATCCAAAAACCTATCTAAATGTGGTCCTGAAAGACCAAGTCAGAATATACCATAAGGTGCACACTTCTGCCCCTATAGACCCAACCATGTCAGTGAACAGTAGTTAATTTCAGAAGCTCATGGCTGCTCAGTCTGCTAAGAATAAATGACAGTGAGTGCTTGGCCCCAAATGGGACATTCATACCACCGTGAGGCTCAGACAGCATCAAGGAACAGAAAACAAAAGGTAACAATCTGGAGAAGAGCTGACAAATGCTACCTTTAGGGCAGGGGACAGTCATTGTAAAGATGACTTCACAGGAGCTGGGCTCCCCTACACTGGACCTACATAAGATGGAGCCTGTCAATAGCCAATCATAAAATCAAGGAAGGAGCTCCTTGATGAACTACTGGATTCTGGGGAAGGGACAGTTATCTTCAGTTATGTACCAAATGGTGAGCCCACCAGGCTCCTATGGACAAGACAGTCCTGGTTAAAAACAGCCGGTCACCAAACAAGAGCCATGATTGTAGGAAAGGTGCATATAGGGAGAGGTGACAGGGATGGGAGATAGAGGACAAGGTGGGTGTGACAGTACTCAGGATGCACTACATATGCAAGTGTGACACCTTGATTTTGATGGAATATCCTTCCCATTTAAAATTATAAGCAGAGAAGGATGAGGACAGACAGAAAGACTCCATCTGTGACAGCTTCCAGTGCTGTGGACTGTGGCTTGCAAAAGCCAAGTGAGCCTGTTTACTGACTTCCAAACAAGTACAAAGCCTCACTGTGCTCTACTGTCCCAGTCAGCACTAGGAGACAAAAACCCTAGGCAAAGTTCAAGGTCAGCCATTGGGACACCCACCCTCGGCTCTGGGAGCAGTCCCTAGAACAGCGCAATACAACTTTCCGACATCTCCCTTGTAAGCAGCACTGTTCCCTCTTAGACTCCTCTTCTCATGTACAAAATCCTGCCAAGCAATGTTTCACTGGGAACAACAAAGACTGAGAATCAGGCATCAATCTCACAGGATGGCTTGCTATTCCAGGAAGAATGGTTTGTGTAACATGTTTTCCACACACCTAGGCTTGCATTTCTCTTTTAAAACAGGGAAGTCATGCTTGATCACAGTGAGCCTGCTAAAAACACAATGGCTTCCACATGAGAAGATGCCAGGACAGACTGCTGCCATATTTTGGGCTCATGGAATAAAATTTTCTTAAACCCTAAATGAATCCACATTTATTCCACTTAAACACATACTTATTGGTTTTACTTCAGTGTTTCAATCTTCTGACCTAAAATTTCCCTGCATCCTTTGTACAAACTGACCATTTAAAAGCAGACTGGATGGAACTGTTTGGCATACTTAAAAAGTAAGTTATAAAAAAAAAACCAATGAGAAGTACTTGTTACAGTTTAGGGGATGCTACATATTGCATACTCAAAGCGTTCAAGGCACCAGAAATAAGACCAAGTCTATTCCAGCCAGCCAGAAAGAACCTTACACAAAATGACAGAGATCAGTTTACTTCTAGGCTATGCAGGCTAGGAGCAATCCCACCAGACTGGATAGGCTAAACAGAGTCTCACTAAATGGCAGGAAGGCAGTGCAGAAGAAAGGAGTAGTTAGCAGCTCAAATACAAACTAGCTCACCTTGACAAGAGCTCGGAATGAGTATCACAGTAGAGCTGGATGTCCACACTGGGACTAGAGAGAAGAATGCCTGTCACTGACAAGCTGCATCCTTCAGAAGAGAGGAGCAGGCTGGAAATGTGTTCTAGGAAAATGTCTTCTTACAGGCAAAACATGGTTGGAGAAGACACAAAAAGTAAAGCTAAACATGAACACCAAGGTTTATAGCAAAAATCCTTAAAGACCAAAACCAAACTGACTCTACAACCTTACTACTTTCTTTTTCAAAGTCAAGACATAAATTTTATTCATTTTTCTGGATAGCTTCTTGCCATTTCTACTTTCCTGGTTAAAATTTCACATAAAATTCTGTATGTTGTAAAGCCTTGAGCAGTAGTATGCATGAAGGGCATATGGAAACCAGCAGAAGCATGTTCTTGTCAGGTTTCTCTCCTTAAAAATGTGTATGTCTTTGTGTGTAACATGGCATGCTGTTCTTTTGGATGGAGGTTAGAAGACAACTTCTGGCAGCTGGTTTTTCCCTTCCATGGTGGGTTCCCAGGACCATACGCAGGTCACCAGGCTTACACAAGTACATCTGTCTGTCTACCCACTGAGCCATTTCACTGCCCCACCATTCACGCTCACAATGGGACAAGGAGACCAGAGGCAGGACCACCTAGCCCCATTCTTGTCACTGCTCCAAGGTTTAGCTTTGGGGGCTTAGCACACTTCTGCCTGCAGTCTTGTTCCCTATATATTGGTATGTGTCCCTTTCCCCAACCTGTACTCTGTACTTTCTTTACAGTGCTGAGCTTCAAGGAACAGGTACATTTCCACCAGAAGAGGGCAGGGCATGTGTGAACACACATCATGTACTATCTTCAGCAGACGGGCAGCAGGAAGCTGGGAAGCACTGAGCCATAACAGCTACATGTGCTCACAAATTTCTCCTTTATTGGTTGGGGTCTGACATAGGTATCAATTTCTCTATCTTCAAAGATGACTAAAGACTAGCTCAGAAGGCAGTAGGCCACTCTTCAATGCAATGACTGTTACTGTGAAAATCAATCTCAATGTCTCTCCCCCCCCCACACACTTTAATAAAAAGCAGACCAGAAAAAGGCCAAGAGACAGGAAATGCAACCTTGTTACTAGTCTACTTTGCTACTTTCCTTCCTCCAGAGCAAGAAGGCACCAATAAATAAAACTGTTTACTGATTCTGAATAAATACATGTAAATACTAAGTTTACACTCCAGTCAAGTGGCAGGTAAAACTTGGCACACACCTGAAATCTGAATACTTTGGCCGAGGCAAAAAGTATGCACTGGAGGCCAGCATGGCTCTACAGCACTTGGCTCTACAATAAGAAGTCGTCTATAAAATGGAGTCCACGACAGTCCTTCCAACAAGTACTGCAGACGCAGCCCACATTTTAGCAGGCTATGGGTTACAACCTTGATTATTCATGCTCCCTGGGAGCTTTCCGTTCTTTCCGGCTTGCTGTGGGCTGCACATCAAGCACACTTAGAAGATCCAACAGGAAGTAGGTAACAGGTAAATTGTACCTGGGTACCAAATAAAAGAGAATGTTCCACGTTTTACCAGACACCAAAGGACATCACATTTAAACAACTTGGCACTCAAAGTATTCAAAGGTACCCCAACACCACTGTCCAGAAAACCTAGCCTGAGTTTGGTTCTCCCTCACTCTCTAATAAAACACACCATGCATCTCATCATCTGCTTCCCAGCAAGAGCTGTCAATCTAATGACATGCCATTCTCAATGTGGAAACAAAGCATGCGTGAATTAAAGACGCCCAAAGTTCAACAAGAGAAAAACTTACAACCAACCACACAACTATACTTAGGCCAAGTTAAGAACATGAAGACAACTCACTTGCTATATTATAAACAGCATACAAATTCTCAAGTTTGTGTTACCATATAGAATATGTACATGTGTGGACAAGTGTCAAGTAGACCATTGGTTGGTTTTTATATAGTTTTAAAAATTCAGTTTTACCATACTCTCAAAACCTACCTACCTACCTACCTACCTACCTACCTACCTACCTACCTATCTATATCAAAATATTTTTCAAATGTATTATTTTTTAATCCAGTAGATGACAAACACTATGTGCAGACTCAATACATCTGATCTCATGGTACAGGCGAAACCAGCAAGGTCTATGACACTAGAAACATCACTGTACCAAAGCACAGCAAAATAATTTTGTCTTTGAGACAGGGTTTCTGTGTAGTCCTGGCGTTCTAGAACTTGCTCTGTAGTCTACCTGCCTCTGTCCCTTGAATGCTGGCATTAAAGGCATACACCACCACTACCTGGAAAATTCTTAATCTATATTCATGCAGGGCAGTGGTAGTGCACGCCTTTAATCTCAGCACTTGGGAGGCAGAGGCAGGTGGATTTCTGAGTTCAAGGCCAGCCTGGTCTACAAAGTGAGTTCTAGGAGAGCCAGGGCTACGCAGAGAAACCCTGTCTCGAACCTGCCCCCCCCCAAATCTATATTCATAACTACCTTAAAAAATAAAGTTAAATTATAAACAGGTTAGCCTATAACAAGCAAGGTAAAACAGTATATAAAATCATTTCTTTCAAAGAGTATTTCACCATAACTTCAGCTACATTATATCCCCACTGTCAAATACCACCCCAGTACACACACTGCACAAGCTGATTCCACTCTAAGGGCTGCTCTCCACTCTTACCATGGGCTCAAAGGCTGCCACTCACAAGCCTGAGCTGACTAGCCCACACACTCTTAAACGTTTCTGCTCACTCGGCCACCCCCATCCTGCTTTGCTTTCACTATTTGCTCCTGTTTCTCACTCCACAACCCTAGACAACTCCCCATCCCTCTAGGCATGACTGACCTCAACCCTCTCTCCCCATAGAGGCTACTTACAATACAGTAAACACTATCTACCCTAAAATTATATAATACATGTATTTTCTCTAGAAGGTATTATAACCTTGTTTAGAACAGAGGCTTTTGGACACTTCTTTACAAAATGTTGCTTTCATGGTCATGCTTTACAACCAACACAAGAATCTCACAGTACCATTCTCAAATACATCAGCAATTTCGATTTGGAGCTGGAGAAATAGCTCAGGGCTGGCCCAGCATTCTCACCTTGGCTAGGGGGTGGGGTGGGGGCATCATTACGTATACAAAGAAAACTCAGAGAACCTGTCCCACAAACATGTGGACAAGGTGATTCTTCCTCCTAAAAAATGTTCAAGTAAAGACATTTTAAAAAATGCTAAAAGACAGGGCAGTAGTGGCACACGTCTTTAATCTCAGAACTTGGGAGGCAGAGGCAGGCGGATTTCTGAGTTCAAGGCCAGCCTGGTCTACAGAGAGTTCCAGGACTACAGAGAGTTCCAGGACAGCCAGGGCTACATAGAGAAACCCTGTCTTGGGGAAAAAAAGAGAGAGAAATGTTTTACTTATCGTTTTTATAAAGAGTTTACACTGTAACTGACATTTCATTAATAAAGCATGTATTTTGAGTCAAGCACACAGATGCTTTATTATGCCTATACACTGGAAACTCGCACTATTTCTAAAGGTTTCACAGTAAACTTAAGCTAGCCTAAGGAATTCACTATATACAGTGACATTACATATAGTCCTGCCTGTTGGTTCACCACTGCTGTACACACTAAACAAAAATCCCAAATTAGAAAACTGTACAAATGAACTCATTTAGACTTGGATAGTTAAATATGGCATTTTAGTAAGTTTAGACAATGCTTGATCAATGTATTATATAGAAAAAGTGATATTATATCAGCCACTAAAGCAAGCACTGTACTACATGTGCAAATAATGAAAAACAAAGGTTGGGGCTTTGTGGGGGTAACCTGTTATCTTGCCATGTCTCAAGCTGAAATTACTGTCATACCTTTGAAATATTTGTAATATAAATCCCAGTCACAGGGCACATGACTGGTGGCACGTGATTTTAATCCCACCACTCAGAGAGTAGAGGAAGAAGCATCTCTGAGTTCTAGGACAGCCACAGCTACACAGAGAAACCCTATCTCAAAAACAAATAAACAAAACAAAACAAACCCTATACCACCATCACCACCAAAATGCCCCAGGTCTTGCCTCAAGTCTTGCTGTCACCCTGTCCAGCAACTGGCCTAAGTATTCTGTTGTTCTTGTTGGTAACGTCAATTCTTTCCTTCTAGTACACTGTACATAGCAAGACTTCAGAATGACAAACACTTTGTTTACTCTTAGGCAGTATCTTATAGACTCAATAGTTAGATATAGGAAAAACAAAGGCCAATAAAAGAACTAAAAGAACTTGTCATTTTTTGGATTACCAAACTTCAGAGACAATTCTAAAATCAGAGCGGGGAGGGGAAGAGACGATGTAAAAACCTCTTAAAAGGTACAAGAAATTAGACTAGTTTCGTTTTCTTTAACATCTTCTTTAATAAGACATTACAGCACACGTGAGGTCCCAAGTGTGTCAGCTAAACATGGGGATGAGAATGGAAACAAGTTTAATGTGAACCCCATTCCTTTTGACAACTAACATACAGAGTACAAACAGATCAGTCCCCTCTTGCTATTTTATATCACCGTTGAAGACAGCAAAACAGTTTTTAAACAAACTTGTCTGTTAAGAGACTCTGCAAACTAAATTACAAAGATGCTGGAGTTGTCATTTTCTCCTTACAGCAGATTTAACTGGAACAGCCTAGGAGCATGCTGGCAATCTCCATGCTCAGGATGAAGATCCATCACCGACTCCCTCTCGCTGAGATACAGAGTGAAACATGGTGCCTTCAGCTGCTTATAAGACACTTAAATACACGACTGAAAATGTTTTATTCTGAATTACAACAGTGAAACAAACAAAAAGAATTAAACCAAAAAATTGCAATCAGGCTCTGAGTAACCAGTTTGTTACTAAAAGAAACACATCTGCATAAAGCACTTGAGCTCTAAAATCGCCATTCAACTAGAATATCTGTAAGGTCCACAAGTAAACGGTAAAACTCTAACTCTAGTCAGCAACATTTTAGCAAACAGTGGATACCAAGTGAGAGGCAGGAAATTAAATAAACAGAGGACTGCACTTCTGTGAGGCAGGGGCAGGGCTGCCATGCTAACTACCAGCACTAAGACTCTCCCTTGAGTCACCTTCCTTCAAACTCAGCAGCATGAGCCAGGTGGTCAGAGTATGCTAAGCTGTCCACTAACCGCCCAGGCTACACCACGAGGAATTGGTTTGTCGTTTGTTATCCACAGGTCAGGGCCGCAGCTCTAAGCAGCTGTCAGTATGTAATGTTCTTCCCATTACATCATTTTCTAAACTTAAGCTGAGTTACAGCAGCCTTGCTTGTAAAGTACAACACCAGAACTAGTTAGTCTTCTTTCACTAACAGAATTTACCTTATCCTATAATGCTTTGCTAGTTCAGGTGGAAGTCAGACTAGACAGTCTTTGATTTCAGGAGCCAGCTCTAAGTCTCTAAAATTAGAGGGTTATTTGAAAGAAAGAATGTTGTGGGAATTAACCTGGAACAAATCATTCTAATCTTGTTAATTGCAAAAATCCACTCATAAAATTAGCTAAATAACTTTCAAAATCTTTCAAAAATTATAGTTCAATTTCAAATGAAAGAATCTGAACAATTTGCAAAGACCCATTATAAGACACAGGCCTTTATAGTTCACACGTGTTCCTTCATACGCTGTCCAGAAGGGCTCACTGGCAACCCTACCAATTTCATGAATTGAATCTGTCATCTACAATGACTCCCAGATGGACACACAGGAAATGATCAGAAGTGGGGAATGACGTGTAACTGTGAATACACGGAAGCAGCAGATCAGCCATTCTTTAACCCGCATCAGCTGCCAATAGAATCACGTGCACGATTTAAATGAATGAGTCTGCTCTAGTTTAACAAACCTGCCACTGAGCTGAGAAAGGGAGAGAATTGCTCTTGCAACACTAGCTGATCAATTCATTTTTATAATAAGGCAAATAATAAGGAAAGTTAGAACAGAATTTCTAGAACCATTTATCCTGTGGTGTTGTAAAATCAAAGCACTACTTTATTAAATGAGTTATTTTACACAATATGAACATCAATATAATTACAATTGTAAAAAAATTTTTTATAACAAGAATGGACTGATTTTTCAGATTTCCACATCAGAGTCAACTGTACATTTACACAGAATTGTCTTTGCATGAAGCCCAAAGGGAACAGCATAAAAATGAGTGTTTCTGTAGCCCCTTTATTTTTTGCTGATCAACAGTTTGTTTAAAAAAGCAGCTGCAGGTTTGTTACCTAAGGTCTGAGACAGTAGAAGAGTCAAAGGTGTCATGAATTCACCTGTAAGACATACGAAAAAGCTTCAGTAACTGTAATGACTGACAAGCATTTCAAATAAAATCAAAGACTGTCTGTCAAGATGGCAGCCTCCGCTGGACTTGTCAACAGGTGTTACAGGTAAGAAGAGCTCTCAAACACACATGCTTATGTACTACACTATTTAGGAGGGCAAGATATCCACTTATACATGAAATTAAAAATAACTTCAAGGGAGTTCCTACAGAACATGCCTAAATTTTGCTCTATATTTTAACACAAAAAAAGCTCTGCCTAGCACAGTAAATAAGTAAAAGGACGGTAAAAAATATAGTTAGTAAATTGCTCCAACTTTCTGGGAGAAGACCCTCCTGCCTTTGAAATGATGGTTTTCTCACAGCTGACAAGTCTTTCATTTTTTGGTCAAAGTTGTCCAGCACTCACTCATCCCTTACCCCCTATTTTTGCCTATAGTTGCAAAAACCTGAATGTTTCAAAGGCATAAAAAAGAAAAGGTAGTCGGGCGGTGGTGGCGCATGCCTTAATCCTAGCACTTGGGAGGCAGAGGCAGGCGGATTTCTGGGTTTGAGGCCAGCCTGGTCTACAGAGTGAGTTCCAGCACAGCCAGGGCTATACAGAGAAACCCTGTCTCCAGGGAAAGAAAAAGAAAGAAAGGGTACAGAGAAAAGGGCTTTTGCCAATCGTAAAATATTCTAGTACAACCCAAGACACTATTAATTTTAGTACAAAAGTTAGACATTAAAAGTACAAGTCTTTGCTACAGGCAGAAATCCATCCCATAGCTAAGGAGATAGTTTTGCTCCTACATTCAAAACCGAGGACAAAAACCCAATAGAAAGAGCAATTACCTGTAAACAACCTCATGCCTGAACATCAGCCAACTCTGGAGGAAGTGGGGTCTTAGGGTGCTTGCTCTCAAAGTGCTGCTTGAAGGTCTTGGGGTCTGGCATCTGCGTCTAATTTACAAAGTGTGCAAAAGAAAAGAAGCAGACTTCATGTAGCAGAGCACTGCATGTGACCTGGAGGAAAACCTTTAAACTTGCTTATGCTACACTATTACTGCAAAATGCTTTTGAATTTCTACTTGTGACTGGTAAATAAAAAAGTATTTTACAAAAAGAAAATTCCTAACACTTCACATATGAAAAGGAACACATGAAATCAAGTATTTTATGTCATTAATAGCACACAGAAAACATTTACTCATTAGGCATCTTATATTAATTCTCATAGAACATTAACAATAATCTTTAGCTTCTACTATCATGCTCATTTTACCTGCCAGAGAAACTAAATAAAGCCCAGCGCTTACTTTGCCTGAGAGCTATGTTTCAACTCAGTTCTAGGTTCTTCTAGTTTCATGGAACACCAAGTAAAACAGTGATTCCCCTCAAGGACTGGGGAGACAATTCAGCAGGTACGAGAGGATCTGGATGTGGATTCTCAGCATCCATATAAAAGCTGGGCCTGAACACACATTTCATGGCCCTAAGGCTACTGAAACAGAAACAGGGATCTCCACAGCTTGTGGGCCAGCCAGTCTAGCCAACTGGTGAGCTGTGGGGTCAGGGAGAGACCCTGATTCAAAACAGTAAAGTGGGAGCATTAATGGATGATACTTGGTATCTTCACATGTATGCACACACACATGTGCCTGCACACATACACTAATTCATGTACATACACATGCAGACTCACACATACATAGACACATACCTGACAAAATATACCTTTAAAGGTCAGGGTATGTCTTTATTACTAGCCTAAATGAAATTTAATTTCACCTTTCCTCTGTGCCATTCAATTTCATCATCATCATCATGGCTAGAGGTTCCCCCTCTTCATGAGAACCTTCATGTAGTTAGGAACTCCCATTTCATTTGTAAAGATCTCAACAGATGATTACCTTCAGTCTAGCAATCATGTCGTATCAAGATCCCTTCCCATCCACACCAGCAATCTTTATTCAAGTACAGGGCTTAAAAACACTGTCTATACCAGACCAACCCTATGTTTTTTCCTCTAACACTTCATTAACCTCAAGGGTGGTGAACTCACATAGAGGCTAGACTTTAAAGCTAGACTGCCTAGACTCAGGTCCTATCTCTTCTTACTTGCTGGATCAAGTGCAGAACTATGCAGGTCACTTGTAAGTTGAACATCTGCACATCGAGCCGGAAGCAGCACAACTCACTGGTTGTGGATTAAACATGTGACTACAGGTAACACACCTGCCTCGATCCTCACACATGGCAAGCCCTCCAACAATTCTTTAAACATGTTAATTCTACTAAGAGCTCTCAATGTGAACAGTTTATCTGGCATATGTGTCCACACTGCATCAGGTGGAGACGGAGGAAAAGAACTATCATGAGGTAGCGTTACGTTTGGCAGCCCTGTACAAGGTTAGCCTTATCCACACTGAGAATGCAGTCAGGACTTCTTGACAGCATCCAAAGTGGATTGTAAGCTCCACGAAGACACCTTTATTCTGCAAAGGGCAGACACTGTTTTATCCACATTTTCTCAGCTAGCACTTAAGAGAAATGTGCATGGCCAAGGAAAAATATTTCTTGAATGGGTGACTGTAGATGAATCCCTAGAAAAAAATACTCTCAAATCTACTAGTTCAAATAAAGCATCCATTTTGTCGTAGGGAAATTTTAACCCATCCGTTTCCGGAGAGCGCCGCCTCGGGCTCCTTACCCTACAGACGGTGCAGGTGTATATTAAGGCAGCTTTGGCAGCAGCCTTTTGGTCATGTCCTTGTTTCTTCTTTTGTCCAGCCTGCTTTTTGGCATTTTTCTGCTGAGACTGAATCTTCTGCTGTCCACGAGCCATATCTAAAAACAAAAGATCAGGCACCAGAGTGACTTCTTCATTCTACTACAGAGCAATTTGAGCACAGTAATATTCTCAGAGTTGGCTACTTAAAATTTCAGACATGGTCAGGAAGCAGCATGAGCGGATCTTCAAACTCACACACAGCGATGCTAGATGACTAATGAATATATTCCTCACCTCTGTGTGTGTGTGTGTTTTGAGACAGGATTTCTCTGTGTAGCCCGGGCTGTCCTGGAACTCACTCTGTAGATCAGGCTGGCCTTGAACTCAGAAATCTGCCTGCCTCTGCCTCCCAAGTGCTGGGATTAAAGGCATGCACCACCACTGCCCGGCAGAGTATATTCCTCATATTATATGCTCAACAGCATCAAATGTATGTGCGTCAATGCATATACAAGGATGTTCACAGGACCTGTTCTAAAACTAGACAGTTCAAATATCAGTGAAAAAAATAAATAACAGAGGAATACCAGGCAGCATAAAAAAAAAAATTTCTAGCCAGGCGTGGTGGTACACGCCTTTAACACCAGCATTGAGGAAGGAGGCAGAGGCAGGCGCATCTCTGTGAGTCTGAGGTTAGCCAGTTCTACACAGAGTTCCAGACCAGCCAACACTGCAAAAAGATACCCAGTCTCAAAAACAAACAAATTATTTCTATAAGTTTGTATCTCTATGGCAAGGAAAGAAGCCGGTTAGAAAGAAACCACACTGTACAAAGTTCAAAACAGGCAAAACGACAGTGAAAGAGGTCACTTTGCTATTTATGGAGTAATGACTGGGAAGAGAGGACAGGAGAAGCATTCACAGGGTGCTGAAAATATTCTTTATATCTTAAACCAGGTAATAATTATAAAGGTGTATTTGTTTAATAAAAATAATAATAAAGATCAACACACAGCTAGGCATGGAGGTACCTCCTTACCTGAGCAACTGGGAAGCAGAGGGAGGAAGGCCACATGTCCTGGCCAACCTGGCCCACAAAGCAAGACCACATCTCACGCCCACAGACTCCCAAGTTTACTGTATATGTAGAGACATTTATGTCTTTTTTTTTTCTTTCACTTTACATGTAACCTTGAAAAGTCTGGTCTTCCTTTACCACATGATTACAAAGGTAGTTTCTCCTTGCTAGCATCCACTACTGTGACTACAATTTGTACAACATTTTAAAATAAGTGCTGTTAGCTAACTCTTGAAGAGATGTAGGGACACAACAACTCCTTTTACTACTGAGATTTCATTAAACTAGTATACTATCCAAAGTTTTACTTAAGAGTTCCTCTTTCCTATACAATACACAAATGCCTACACTTATTTGTGTGCACAGAGCATTTGTAGAGTCTGTTCTCCTTCCACAACTTGTGTTCTGGGGATCCAACTCAGATCCTCAGACTTGACAGAAAGCACCTTCACCGGCCGAGCCACCTCACTGAGCCACACATTGTAAAGACAAATTAGAACCCTGGTATAAGGGTACCTTTTACAAAGCTGAAAGGTTCTTTCTATTCTTCACTACTAATAGCCTGGAGTAATCAAAAAACGAGTTAAAATAATTGTCACTTAAAAGAATTATTTTCCTGTTAAAACCAGACTTCTGGTTAGACAGCATAAATTAAACCTGTTTACACAGCATCTACCATAGTACTTTTGAAGCACATTAAAATGAGATCCTGGGCTGGAGAGATGGCTCAGCGGGTAAGAGCACTGACTGCTCTCCTGAAGGTCCTGAGTTAAAATCCCAGCAACCACATGGTGGCTCACAATCATCCATAATGAGATCTGACTCCCTCTTCAGGAGTGTCTGAAGACAGCTACAGTGTACTTACATATAATAAATAAATAAATCTAAAAGTAAAATAAAATAAAATAAAATGAGATCCTATGGCACTTTGAATAGCACTGTAATGACATTTTAAACTTTGAAATCACTAAAAGACACAAATGTACAAGGGGCCATACTATGAAGAGGGCTGGCCTTTTCTGACTGCAGTCCTCTTTAGCTGCTGGATATAAAGTCACAAGTGTTTTAGAGACAGTCACGCTCTCCTCCCTATCCCCCACCCCAGTGGACACACTCTCACTAGTATTACATAATAAAACCAAAGTCTGTCCAGTCTTTTACCAACTGTGAGGATTTAATATGCTAGCCTAATATAAGAACTCCATTCTGTTTGCAACTGTTTGTCATAGAAATCATACTTCATTTTTGTGTTTTTAAACCAATGCCATATCAATTTTAAGTTTCAAAAGCATATTGGGGGGGATGTCTCACTACATACTTCTGGCTGGCCTGCAACTCACAGAAATCTGCCTGACTCTGCCTCCGAGGTGCTGGGATTTTAAGCGCTGTGCCCCTTCACCTTGTTCCAATGGCATATTTAGAAGTACATTTCGATGGTGGGTCTTCCATTTATTTACACCAATGCTTTGAAAACATTTTTTTTAAAAAATTACATGTATGTGGGTACACCGTTGCTGTCTTCACACACACCAGAAGAGGGCATCAGATCCCATTACAGATGGTTGTGAGCCACCATGTGGTTGCTGGGAATTGAACTCAGGACCTCTGGAAGAGCAGTCAGTGCCATCCTTCCAGCCCTGAAAACACTCTGAATGTCCCCTTATCTTAGTATCAGACCCTTACTAGATCATTCTGGTTGTCGAAAACATCTTAACTCTTTCATACAGCATGGCTTATGTCTGTGAAGACATTACTTGGTGAACAGTCCTTAAGGGTTTTATGTTTGCTTTTTACAAAGCCTCACATCAGTAATTCCAGAACTTTCCTTGTCATCTAGAAATTAAAGCTGGTACTTTGATAACCTTTTCATGAAGCGAGCTGTAAAAACAATGTCATCAGATAAGCAAAAACTATTTTTAACTTTTGCTTTTAGGGCTTCTCCTAAAACACAACAGAACACATAAGATTTAACCCATTTTCTTTACCACCCCACAACGGTTACAAAAAAGCTTGTGCTTCAATAAACACAAAATGTAACACTAGGCAAAGGAGATCTGTTCTAACAGGCTGGCTGAGTGGGGCAGGCCCCTAACTTCTGACAGCACAGTGGCACGGATTTCCTTTCTGAAAGCAGAAGTGCAAACGATCCAACCACCTGCTTTCGGACAGCTCAACTTACGAGTTGCTCTCGACCAGTCCATCGAGTTTTTGACAAAACCTTACGTATAAATCGCTCCCCGATTAAGTGGGGCAAATTGAAAGGCAATAAATCGTTTGCAAACAGTTACCAGCTCATTTTTTTTAATAAAAGTTTTAGCCTTCCCAGAAGGCTGCAAATGAGCTACGAACCAGGAAGAGTTCTTCGAATACCAGGACTCTTGAGAAGGAGGCAACAAGTAAAGCTCTGGCCCTCAGGGGCCGCTTAAAGCCAAACAACTTACTCTGAGGTCGGGAAGCCAGGAAATGGGCTCACACTCTGCAACCAGCCAGAGCAAGAGGCCCAGGCCAGCTCCGCGGCCCGATTCCAGCTGTGAACAGACACTCGTGGCCAGACTCAACCCCACAGCTGCAGCCCGGCCCGCCCGAGGCCTCGGCGGCCCTCAGCCCCGCGCCTGCTTCGCCGGGAGTCCGCCGCCCGCCCCGGCCTCCCGCCGCCGCGTGCCTCCCGCCCTGGCTCCCGCGTCCTGCGGCGCCGCTCACCCGGGACGGGCCGGTCTGGCGTCCGAGAGACTGCGCAGCGCGAGAAGAGCTGGGCAGGACGAGCAGGTAAGGAAGGGTCGAGCCCCGCACCGCTTGGGGCCTCCGCCACCCGCAGAGGAAGGACCGAGCAGAGCCGGGAGCACAACAGCCCGCGCCTCGCAACACCCGCCGCAGCGCGCGCCCGCCGCGCCTGAGCCCGAGGCAGGCCCGTCGCTCGTGCCCGCGCACGCCGCGCCGCACTCCCAGTCGCCTCAGCGCCGCCTGCCCGCCCGCGCGGTCCCGCCCCTCACCTTCCTGCGGCGGCTTTGCCCCGCCCCTCTAGCTTGCACGCGTCCTTCCGGTCTGCAGACCAATAGCAGCTCTCCCCTGTTACATAAGCGCGGGGGCGGGGCCTGGGACGGGAACTGCAGGGCCCTCGCCCACCTCTCTCCTTCCCGCCCGCTCTCTCGGTGCGGCCTCACCGCTTCCCCGTGCCCTTGCGGTGTGTGACCTCCGGTCTGCGGGCAGTGGTCGGCAGAGTGGCTCGACAGTCACCCCTTCGTTCCTCACTCACCCGACCTGGCCTCGGCCCCGCCGCCCTTGTTCTTCCGTGGCCAGCCGGGAGCCCTGAAAGGCGCTAGCCGGAGCGGCGGGGGAGTCGCGCCCGGGGCCCCGCGTGGCCGCCGCTCGGCCGTGACCTCTTGCCAGACTCGCTGCCATTGTTCTCTCACTGGTCCGGTGCTCAGGGTATTTTGACCTACCAGGGACTTTCTCATAGATGGAGACTTGACCCTGGAAATCCGGCTAAATCCTACCGCGCCCGCTTGGCCTGTGTAGGCTGGCTATTGGATTGCTAATATTTGGGGAAAGAATAAAAGGTCACTCCCCGCTGCCACTTGGTTTAGACAACATAGTAAACTTCAAATACCTGATTAAGAGTGATTGCAGCTCTAACAATGAGAACATCTACTGGTGGTTAGAAATGACGTTGTAAATATCTGCATTTGTTGCCCTTCTATCTGCAACAAAGCTGCTTCCCAGATAGATCTAATTAGGTTATAGGTATACTGCTTTTGTGGCCTAAAAAAAAAAAAATCACTATGTGGTCCAAACTGTTCCTAGAATTGATCCTTTCACCTTCAGAGGAACTACATGACCATGTGTCATCATGCCCAGTCAGGATATCAGATTTGCCTGGAAGAGAATTAGTTGAATATGAGGATAGTCTACTTGAACTATGATAACCTAGTCATAATATTGTTTAAAATAGCCAGAAACTCTTGCTGCTTACTGCAAGTGCAACGCAGCTGGGTCGTGATTGAAGTGTGCTTATCTCTGATTCACTTCACTTTTTATGCCCACAAGCCTTTATTAAAATGTAGTTATGTGCTGGACGGTGGTGGTGCACACCTTTAATCCCAGCACTTGGGAGGCAGAGGCAGGTGGATTTCTGAGTTCGAGGCCAGCCTGGTCTACAGAGTGAGTTCCAGGACAGCCAGGGCTATACAGAAAAACCCTGTGGGGGGGAGGGGGGAAGAAAAGAAAAAGAAAATGTAGTTAGGTGTTTAAGTTTTGTTATTATTGCTGATGGTAATCTGTAAGCTCATTTTTATTACTATATAGCCAGTGCTAACAAAGTGCTGAAAAAAAAATAGATATTGAACAGAATGTGTCTAAAGAGACTGAGGTTTGGAACGGACATGTCAAGAAGCTATACTATAATTACTAATGGTGGCCACATTTACTGTTGTATTAATCTGCCTTTTGGGTTGAGAGTCTTGGAGGATCTAGACATGGGAAATACAAAAAACTGTTTGTGTAGTCATAAGTGACACTAGACACTAGACCATGAAATAGAACTAGACCATGAAATCTGCAGGGGTGGGGTCTAAAGACTTCTGTTGTGGAAGTAGGATTGGTTTCTTGCTTTTCCTTGAGTATTCCTTGAGGTTTTGTTATTCATATCTCATTCGAGAACTTGTTAAAAGCTGTAGGTGGAGTTCTGTATCTCAGGACAGCTCTTTGTAAACCCTGTTGTATTGGGAGTCGCTGGGTGTTTAGGGATAGCTGTGCCTTCTTCCTGGAGGGGGCCAATAGCACCCCATTTTCACTTGAGACAACTAAGAGTCTTTGAGGATGCTTACAGATGTTCCTGGGGAATCAGAGTTCACAGCAGTAAACAATGTTTCCCTTGCTGCCTCCTCTTTATCCTCATGGTTTCTGCTGGAGCTTCTTTATTTTTTAAGACTGCCCTCCAGATCTCTTGTCTCCTGTGTGCTTTTTATCCTTGAAGGAGTCTGGCTCACTCCCTAGTTTAAGCACTGTTGCCTACAGAATATGGTGTAATGGTAATTGTGTGTGGTGATTAGGGCATTTGAAATATAAAGAAGAAGGATGAAGCGGGAGTGGGTAAGCTTGAGCATGTGTGTGGTGACAGTTGGTAGAAGGCGGGTGCCTCTGCTTTGCTGCCAGCTGGTGTCTTTCTTGCTTTGGTGTCAGGAAAGTGACAGCCAACTAGATGTGAACTCTTTGGTTTCTGTGCACATTCCTACATTTAATTGTGAATGCTACAAGTACTTCTGGTAATATTTTTTCTGCTTATAGGCGGTCACTTTAAGATATTATGCAATAAGAACTTGCTGATTTGCTATCCAAAATCCACCTCATGAAATGAAACTGCTTCTCTGGAGATGAAAGATGAAAGGCTTATTGATCTGTTTGGATGAGTGTTGGGGTTCTATGATGAGTTACTAGCATATTAATTCTCAATAGATAAGTTATTTGAAGGATTTCTTTCAGTGTATCTGTTGTGAGTTGATACCTAAATTAATAAAGTTGTGTTGGGGGAAGGGGATATTAGAAAACAAAAGGGACAAGGTCCAAGCTGGGTATAGAAGCTCACACCTGTAATCCTAGTATCTAGGAGAATGAGGCAGGAAGATGGATAGCCACAAATTTGAGAGGCTAAGTAGTGAGTTCAAGGACTCACTGAGCTATGTATCAGATCCTGTCTTAAACAAACAAACAAACAAACAAACAAACAAAACAAAGCAGCCGGGCAGTGGTGATGCACGCCTTTAATCCCAGTGCTTGGGAGGCAGAGGCAGGCAGATTTCTGAGGCCAGCCTGGTCTACAGAGGGAGTTCTAGGACAGCCAGGGCTATACAGAGAAACCCTGTCTCGGAAAACCAAAAACAAACAAAGAAACAAAGAAACAAAACAAAGCAAAACACTACTACCACACCTATGACAACCAGACCAGGCTCGCTGAGGTGCTCCTGTCTCTGCGCTGCCTTCCTTAGAGACAACAGTAGGAGAGCCGACAGTGGGCCCTTCGCTGCCTCCTCTTTACCTGCACACCTGCTTTGAGGCTTTTTGAGACTGCCACTCGGATACTCTTGTCTCCTCTATGACTTTTAGCCTTGAAGGAGTCTCATTCAGTCTGTGGCTCTGAGTGTCACACTCACTTGAGACAACTCCTGCATTTCCAGCTCTCATTCCAACCTCTCTTCTGAGTTCGTATTGACAGTTCAGATGCCAACTGCTCACCTCTGCCTTAATGTTTTACAGATACTCTGTGAAGCCATTCACTTAAGTAATGTTTATGTGCAGTAACACTTTAAAACATGCTGCCAGTTGAACTGTGATGTAATACTCTTGGTTGTAAGACAAATCTTGATTTCAGTAAAATTAAAAGGAGTTTAAACAGTAATGTAGGGTATTAGAAGTACATCAAAAAGAGTAAAGTATTTAGGCATGGACTTATCAAGAGAGACTCGAAGCTTGTACTCTGAATACCAAGCAGCACTGGTGAAGGGCATTGCAGAAGATCTCAGTAAACAGAAAGGCACCTTAGCTTTGTCGGTCAGAAGATCCAGAATGACACCCATTGATTTACTAAGTGTAGGCCCGACCAAAATCCTGCTGGCATCTTTGCATATGTTGAAACCCCTATCTGAATTATGGGAGGTGAGAATAGCCAAAGTACTTTTAAAACTTGATGAAACACATTTCCCAATTTCAAAACATTATAAAATTATGATCCTTGGTGTGCATGGTAGAGGGAGAAGAACAGCCGTACACATCAGTTCATGGAATTGAGAGTCCTGGGTTAAAGCCTCATAAT
>JADRCD010225938.1:0-11491 GCA_019843815.1 Montemys delectorum
GAACAAGAACAAGAACAAGAACAAGAACAACAACAACAACAACAACAACAACAGCAACAACAACACCCCAAAACTACAATACAGGAATGAGAGTGGTCAGTCTGCATAATGTGCACATGAAAAATTGTACAAAAAAATCCTTTCTTTCTCTTCTATTTTGCTCTCGCATTGTTTACTTACACAATGATTTAAAATAGAATAATCTAATCACTATCTCTTGAAAATATCTTACAGTGGGCTTGAATCTGACAACATCAGGCAGTAGAATTCAGTGACTGTAAAGACGGAGTGTAGTAAGAAGAAAGCAGGAAGGTGTTCTCTTTAGTAGAACACATTATTATTATCACTATTTTATTACTATTATTATTATTATTATTATTATTATTATTATTATTATTAAACAATTATGAAACAATCCACATGAGTCTGGGTTATAAGGTATATAGTAAACATATATGATCAACCTCCACTAGAGATACTGAAGAGCAGGGTTAGTTCTATGACTTCTGTCAGTTTAACACTAAGTCCTGTATATTTACTCATTTACACAGTATAAACATCATCTGTGGTATAAAGACCATCTAGTGTTTAGAAGAAAAGAAGCCAGCTGGGGAGGTAGGCTGACCTCACAGACTCTTGCTCACTGTGTGGTAGCCATGGGCAAAGGTTTCAGTGTGAAGTGAATGGTCATCATCTCTCCAAGGTGCTCATACTTTTATTTTGGGGTTGTGTCCAGTCCTGAAGATTGCTACTTACGCTTTGCACAGTAGGCTTGCACGAGGAATTTATGGGTCATTATTTGCCTTCTACTCTAGTAGTAAAGGCATATAATAAACAGAGAGAACAATTTTAGATGGAATTGTGAAGAAAATTCATCTAAGGTAGTAAGAAGGTTGCTAAAGTGGGAGAACGTCTCGTTTGTTGCTTATTTCTTCATCTTATTATATTTAATTTACTTTGTAAAAATCTCTGTATTCAATGAAAAGTGTTTCTTAAACTCTAGGTCTTATTTATCCAAGGAATAGAAGTTTTATGGTAGCCAGTCTAAGTCCTTGAAGAGAGCCTTTTTCCCAAATGGAAAATGGTTTGCTTTAACATGGAATGAGTATTACTCAGTATAAGACATTTTTAAACATTTTTATGCTCACACAAAAGGATCATTACAATTTGGGAGGTTAAGGCAGGAGGATTCTGAGCTCAAGGCCAGCCTGGGTTACACAGTGAGATCCAATCTCAAAACCAAAAGAGTAATAATAGGAGGCTAGAGAGATGGCTCAGCACTTAAGAACACTTGTTTTGCTAGGGGAGCCCCTTGGTCCTGTGGAGGCTCAATGGCCCAGTATAGGGGAATGCTAGGGCCCTGAGGCAGGACTGAGTGGGCAGGTGGGGGAGCACTCTCATAGAGGTAAGGGGTGGGAGGACTGGACAGTGGAGTTATGGAGGGGAAACTCTGAAAGGGGATAACATTTGAAATGTAAATAAATAAAATAACCAATTTAAAAAAAATCTCTGTATTCACGTGTGAGCACATAGGTTTGGATATATTAGTCCAAATGCCAGTGTGCCATACCACATATGTAGAAGTCAGAGGAAAATCTTGGGGATAAGTCTTCAATTTCAGTCTTATTTCAGAAGGGACTCTTTTTTTTTTTTCACTGCTGGGTAGAGCAGGCTAGCTGGCCTGTGAGCTTTGACGAATTCCCCTGTCTCCAACCTCTCATCCAATTTGCTGTAGAAGCATTGGAAATACAGGTGTACACTCTTATGTTCCATTTTATGTGGGCACTTGGGACCTGAACTCAGTTCTTTATGTTTGTGCAGAGGGCATAGGCCATTGTGCAGTTTTCTGGGGCATTCTCTCAGCCTCAAATTCAATCTTTAAGATGACATACATTACAGAGTCAAAAGGACAAAAGAGAAAGAAAGTGAAGCCTACCCTTCCCCCTTTGGTAGCAGACAGTGCTCATCACTATTCCTCTAAATGACTTCCAGGTTGGTCAACATCTTGTGGCATTCATTACACATCCCATATACACAAAACTACCCAAGTACAGGTTTTAACTTTTTCCCCCAAATGCAGACAAAATGAAACCAAGATTCTCCATCCATCGTTTCCTAATTATTATATATAATAGTCTGCTCCAAATTGGCATAAAGGACTGCCTGTCCATTGTTAACAGCTGCCTCATATGAAGCAAAGGGAGAGTTCTGGCTTAATTTGCTCCATTTTATATCATTAGAGATTTAGGCCATTATATCAAATGTGTTGCTATTAAAACAAAACAGAACAACAAAACAAACAAATAAAAAACAAGCATCACTGATGTACATTTCACAAGATTATCTTCAGAATAACTTTCTAAAACTGAAGTTGCCAACTCAAAATTTACTTGAGGTTAAAGTTAATATGATTGTTATCCATTTTTTCCTGGAATCTGTTCCAATTCGAGCTTCTGTCAGCAATGAGTAAAAATGGTTTTCACCATGTGGGTATTATCAAAAGATGACATCTCTGTGAACAAAATAGACTTAAGATGATACTCTGTGATGTTTTACTTGACTTGTGTTCATTTAGGAGTGGGTCCACACTGGTATGAGGATCACTTGCTTCTCTCAGAACTGACCCCACACACTTAAATTGTTAACTCAATTTTCTGTTCTTGATGATTTTTAAAATTTATTTCTCAATGTGTTGTAGGAGATCCTTTCATGGTAAGATATTAACTATTAAGTACCATGGTTTTCATGATATAGTCTGTTCATATTTTCCCTGGTGTGTTTTTGGCACCCTATCTTTTGTTTGGACTATTATTTTCTCTTGTAGAACTTAAACTTTATGTAGTCATATATACTATTGGGTAATGGATGGAAGAAGCAGATGGTTACACACACACACACACACACACACACACACACACACACACCAAATGGAAGTAATGGGATTAAACAGGTGTCCACAGACTTTCCAAATTTCCAAATGCACAATGGTGTGGCACATGCATTGGTTGGAAGATCTGAATGTGGCTAGGGTAAGGCTAACATAAGATGAAAGGACTTAGTAAATGTTCAGTTGCAAGAAGAAATCAAAAACTGAGGAGAAGTTTATCCTGATGCTTCAGCCCTACAGTGGGATAGCTGTGCAATGCTGAAATTAAAAAGACTCTCTAGAGCAGAGATCTGTCTCAGAATTCTCTTCCATTTTATAAGTCTCAGGATTTTCATTTGTTAAATTAGTTTATTCAACTCAATTAATGATATAAACTCCAGTGACTCTAATATTTCATGAGTCTGCACTGCCCTGGAGAGTATCCCTGCAGACTGACACTTTCACTTTCAGATCCACAGTACATATGCATTGGAAACCCTAGCATACTCACCAAGCTCTCAAAGGGGGTAGACCAGATCTCCTGGTTGGCATGGAGCCATCTTCCAGGGGAGTCTTTGAAATATTGACAGCCAAATTGGATCAAGGCCCAGATTTAAAAGAAATCAACAGCCTAGCCTTAAATAAAAACCAGCTGGAAATACAACTATTAAAAAAAAGATGTGGAGGGGAGAGAGCAAATTCTGTAGGCTTGGACCTTATTGCACATGTAAAACACAAGCACTAGCAGCCAAGATGCAGACTTTCTGTAGAGTCTTAATAGGAGAATTTGGGAAATCATCTTGATTTGTGTAATGAGAACCTGCTGTTTCAACATGTTTAGTCTCATTAACCATGAGTAGGAAGAGGTGTATTTTATCTTGTGGTTGACAGAACTATGGCATGCTTTTTCCTGATAGAACATGGAGATGGAGTTGGTACAACTCCTTCCACATCATCGATTTAATGTTCATGCCAACCTTCAAAGGGGAGGGAATCATGCTTTAAGTCATGGCCTACATTCCCCAGAGGCTCAAACAATTTTAAAAACTTAACTCTCTATAAGACTGACTTGAAATCCTTACAGCTAAAGATCCCAAAAGAAGACTGATATTTGGTTTGGAATCATATCATTACAACTGGGATTTATAGGCTCATGTTTACAAGATACATGTGGCACGGACTCTCAGACTCAATAGTACTAATGGGTACTGCTGAGGGATGGCTCAGTCTTTGTCACAAGGAACTGTCCTGTGCACCAAGGATGCTTAGCAGTGTCCCTGGATTGGTCTGAGTACCTCTTCATTCTGTAGCAGAAGCCAAAACTATCTTCAGACATGACAACTATCCATCCCCTCAACAGGAGCACAGTTACTTCATTGTAATGGAAGATTTTGCTAAGCAGAAGGTAATGCTGAGAAATAAAAAAAAGGTAAAAATTTTTTTTCACAAAATACATATTATGGGTGATTGTCAAAATTATAGAAATAATTCTTTTTTGAAGTGAACTTGCTTTTATTTAATGCTTGGATGTATTGTTGCATGGTTACCTGTGCATTACATGTAAGCGTAAAGTCTCTGCCAGCCATGGAGGGGCTCAGTTCTGCCAGAACTGAAGTTACAGGTAGTTGTGACCTACCATACAGATGCTAGGAAAAGAGCTGGTCCTGTGCAAGAGCAACTAGTGCTCTTAACCACTGTCAATACCTCTAGTCCATATACAAAGCATTCTTAACAATGTCTAAAACATGGAGCTTGTACACATCGTGGGGAACTCCAGTGAGTCCAAAGGAGTGTCATCTTAGCAATGTCATTGTACAAAGGAGACAGATACTACCAAGGTAGAGAGCTGATATTTAAAGTCACATGCAGGTGATGTTTGAGACCACAGCCTTCAGGGTCAGAGGGAAATGTAGCACACAGCAATTAGGAGTCCAATTTCACCTACAAGATGGCCATTCTATTAGTTGTAAACCACAAAGTGCAGCACAATAACCAGAGTGAGTAGCAATGGAGTTAGAAAAGGAGAGCCCACTGAAATGCTAAAGGCAGGGAGGTCTGCTTGTGAGCAGGGTTTTTCTGGAGGGGCAGTCATATATCAGAAACTACAGCTAGCTTAAAGGGAGGTCATGGTAGAGATTCAGTGGCAGAAATTTCTCACTGCTCAGATGGGGCTCCCCTTTGGCCTGACCTGAATCAGAAGTGAAATAACAGAAGAGATGGGCATCTTCCTTAAGCAGCGAGAGTGAGTCCCTACTCAAGAGCAGTAGGTCTCGGTGGGAAGTCAGAGAGTGGTTGTTTAGAGAACAGGAACAAGAGAGGGATCTCCTGATATGTAGCCCAATGGGGTAGTGAACAGTGTTTTACCAGTGCTGCAGTTTGCCTTTATGTGCCAAGAAGTTCAGTGTGTATCTGCCAACTAAAATGTCAATGGTAGGTATAACTTAGTCTCATTTCCCTTGAAGTCTGTCTCTTCCTATGCATACACAACTGTCTCTGTAATAGTGGAATGCCAAGTACTGACTGGTTGGAGTTGTGGGTTTCCTCACCCCGCTCCTCCTGGCTTTTGAGAATCCTCTCATAACCCAAGATCATGTGCTTGCATGTAATAGGTGTCTGTAGACTAATTTTCTTTTCCAGTTGAAAGTAATTGTAAACAAATTCTCAGTAGTTGCAATTTGCCTGATTGTTCTGATTTCAACTGAGTCACTGGTAAAGAAGTCCTGCAGACTCAGACATAATCAATGGATCATTAGCCCATTAATGACTTTGCTGCAAAATTCATCCATCTACTGTGGATAAGAGAGACTCTAAATATGATGGCTACTTTCTGGCAGTGTTGGTATTCCATGTATATATTATGTCCATGTCAGACATCACTAATCAACTACAACATGCTCACATAGGAACTGGCATGGATGATGGAATAATTTGTAATCCTTGCCTGAAAATGTACTAGTGACATAATGATATACCAGTGCTCATTTGGTTTGAATTCTCCAACTGGGAGTATATGCACAGATGGTCCAAATTTACAGAGCTAAATTTAAAACATAAACAAGGCTTATTGTTTCTTTCACAATCACCAAGTAAGCACCTACTAAGTATCAAAACTGTGGACAGTGAATTCTGTTCAAACATAGAGGCCATGATAATGGAGATGTGTTCACTACTCAGAGTGATAAGCAATGCCTTTAGCCCTACTTTAACAGATGTTATACATACATCTGCTTCATCTGGAGCTACACTGCACAATGTGCTATTTCCAAACTCAAGAATACCATTGGCAAACTTCCACATGGGGCTCATGATTCTTGGGAACAATCTTATCTGTTTTTTTTTTTTCATTTGCCATTAGAAAGCTGAATATGACTTAATCCTCTGTGAGGAGGCCAGAAGATATTTCCTTTGACCTCAGGAAATGACTTTTCCCTTATTCTGAAATTATTAATATAGACAATCTGAAAAGGATTTAAAAAGGATTATTTCATTTTATTTATTTACATGGTCATCATCATCATTATTATTGCCACATTTAATATTTATTGAATGTCAGGCAACCTTGGGATAAGAATAGTGTGGCACAGGGGAGAGATGGTGGTCTTACATTTACAATGAGTCTCTGGAGTGGGAGTGGAAGCCATGAGATGCTTTTGTGGAGTTGACTCCTTCCCATGGGAAGCACTGGGTTCAGAACTGTAGTAGCCTCTAGAGTGCTTAACACTGCTGTGCTCAGACTCATTTTGAGAGATGTTTTTCATCTCTGTACAAAGCCCCAGTGTCTTTAAGCCAAACTCGGTTGAGCTAAATGCTGATTATACACATGTCCTCTTTCTAGGAACTGGTGCTGGCTTTCTATAAGATAAAGCCAGTATCTATTTCTCAGCAGGAAAGATAACAGTGTCATAATCAGAGATAGAAGGTCAGGAATAAAATAGTGATTTGGGATGTGCTTTGGCAACTTAATTCTCAAGTTTCTAAACTAGTTTCAGGGGGAAAAGAAAATGGGTTAACACAAAGAAAGCACAGTTCTCATTCCTCAAGTTGGAGAGTGTCAATGAACATGGCACAATTGGTTGTGTTCTGAAAGGATTGAAATGAAATACAGTGAGATGGACAAAACCTTATGAATGAGTTTCAGGAGGGGATGGAAAGGACAAAATGAAGCAGCTCCGAGGAATTTGTCTCTGTGGTAAAATGCAAAAATCAACATTACATCCTTGTCTAAGCACAGAGAGGACCATACACAAATGTGGTACACCTCTGCTTCTTGTCCTGTTAAATTTGATCTCTCTCATCTGGTTTGAAACACCTTCATTCCTACTTGGGAATCCATGTGCTTTGGCAAAGCCAATTCCTGCACATTCCTCCCTGTGTGTGATATCTAATTGAGGACTGTAGATAGGATCTAAGTTAGTGCAATCAGACTTTGTGTCATTTGGGCTTCAAGGACAGGAGAGCTCGTTCTGCTTGTGAATAGTGTAGAGTGTAGACAGGGCATCTGCATTTAAAAAATTTTTTTTATTAGATATTTGATTTATTTACATGTCATATGATATCTCCTTTCTCAGTTTCTACTCTGAAAAAAAGAAAAAATAAAATGAAATGAAATAAAAACAACAACAAAAAATGCCTGTTTCCTTCCCCCTCCTTCTGCTCACCAAGCCACCCCCTCCCTCTTCCTGGCCCTGGCATTCCCCAACACTGGGGCATAGAACCTTCACAGGGCCAAGGGCCTCTCCTGCCCTTGATGACCAACTAGGACATCCTCTGCTATATATATGCTGCTGGAGCCATTAGTCCCACCATGTGTACTCTTTGATTGGTGGTTTAGACCCTGGGAGCTCTGAGGGTACTAGATAGTTTATATTGTTGTTCGTCCTAAGGGGCTGCAAACTCCCTCAGCTCCTTGGGTCCATTCTCTAGCTCATTCATTGGGGACACTGTGCTCAGTCCAATGGATGGCTGTGAGCCTCTACTTGAGTCTTAGTCGAGTACTCTCAGAGTCTCTCAGGAGACAGCTATATGGGAAGGATTCCCAGATAGAACAGTCTCTGGATTGTCCTTCCTTCAGTCTCTGCTGCATAGTTTCTCTACAACTCCTTTCATTGGTATTTCGTTCCTCCTTTTAAGAAGGAACAAACTATCCACACATTGGTCTTCCTAGTTCTTGAGTTTCTTGTGGTTCATGGATTGTACTTTGTGTATTCTGACATTCTGGGCTAATATCCACTTATCAGAGAATGCATACCATGTGTGTTCTTTTGTAATTAGGTTACCTCACGGGATGATATTCTCCAGATCCATCCATTTCCCTAAGAATTCCCATAAATTCATTGTTTTTAATAGCTGAGTAGTACTTCATTGTGTAGATGTACCACATTTTCTGTATCCATTTGTCTGTTGAGGGACATCTGGTTTGTTTCCAGTTTCTGACTATTATAAATAAGGCTGCTATGAACATAGTGGAGCATGTGTCCTTATTACATGTTAGAGCATCTTCTGGCTATATGCCTAGGAGTAGTATAGCTGGGTCCTATGGTTGTACTATGTCCAATTTCCAGAGGAACCACCAAAGTGATTTAAAGAGTGGTTGTACAAGCTTGCAATCCCACCAACAATGAAGGAGTGTTCCTCTTTTTCCACAACCTCTCCAGCATCTGCTGTCACCTGAGTTTTTTTCCTAGCCATTCTGACTTGTCTGAGGTGGAATCTCAGGGTTGTTTTGATTTGCATTTCCCTAATGACTAAGGATGTTGAACATTTTTTAGGTGCTTCTCAGCCATTTGGTATTCGTCAGTTGAGAATTCTTTGTTTAGCTCTGTACCCCATTTTCAGTAGGGTTATTTAGTTCTCTGGAGTCTAACTTCTTGAGTTCTTTGGATATTATTGGATATTATATTATTTGGATATTTTGGATATATATTGGATATTAGCCCTCTATCAGATATAGGATTGGTAAAGATCTTTTTCCAATTTGTTGGTTGCCATTATGTCCTATCTTTTGACAGTATCTTACAGAAGCTTTGTAATTCTATGAGGTCCCATTTGTCAATTCTTGATCTTAGAGCATAAGCTATTGGTGTTTTGTTCAGGAAAATTTCCCCTGTGCCTATGTGCTCGAGGCTCTTTCCCACTTTATTTTCTATTAGTTTGAATGTATCTGGTTTTACATGGAGGTGTTTGATCTACTTGGATTTGAGCTTTGTACAAAGAGATAGGAATGGATCGATTTACATTCTTCTACATACTAACCTCCAGTTGAGCCAGCACCATTTGTTGAAAATGCTGTCTTTTTTCCACTGGACTGTTTTAGCTTCTGTGTCAAAGTCAAGTGATCATAGGTGTGTGGGTTCATTTCTGGGTCTTCAATTATATTCCATTGATCCACCTCCCTGTCACTGTACCAATATCATGATTTTTTTTTTTTTTTTTTATCACAATTGCTCTGTAGTATACCTTAAGGTCTGGGATGGTGATTCCACCATAGGTTCTTTTATTGTTGAGAATAGTTTTCACTATCCTAGATTTTTTGTTATTCCAGATGAATTTGCAAATTACTCTTTCCAAGTCTGTGAAGAATTGAGTTGGAATTTTGATGGGGATTGCATTGAATCTGTAGATTGCTTTCGGCAAGATGGCCATTTTTACTATGTTAATCCTTCCAAGCCTGGGAGATCTTTCCACCTTCTGAGATCTTCTTTGATTTCCTTCTTCAGAGACTTGAAGTTCTTGTCATACAGATCTTTTACTTGCTTAGTTAGAGTCACACGAAGTTATTTTATATTATTTGTGACTATTGCGAAGGTGTTGTTTCCCTAATTTCTTTCTCAGCCTGTTTGTACTTTGTGTAGAGGAAGACCACTGATTTGCTTGAGTTAACTTTATATCTAGCTACTTTCCTGAAGTTGTTTATTGGGTTTAGGAGTTCTCTGGAGAAATTTTTGGGGTCACTTAAGTATACTAACTTATCATCAGAAAAGAGTGATAATTTGACTTCTTCCTTTCCAATTTGTGTCCCTTTGATCTCCTTTTATTGTCTAATTGCTCTGGCTAGGACTTCAAGTACAATATTGAATAGGTAGGGAGAAAGTGGGCAGCCTTGTCTAGTCTCTGATTTTAATGGGATTGCTTCAAGTTTCTCTCCATTTAGTTTGATGTTGGCTACTGGTTTTATACATATTGCTTTTACTGTGTTTAAGTATGGGCCTTGAATTCCTGATCTTTCCAAGACTTTTATCATGAAGGGATGTTGGATTTGGTCAAATGCTTCTGCAGCACCTAATGAGATGATCATATGGTTTTTTTCTTTCAATGTGTTTATATAGTGAATTATGTTGATGGATTTATATATATTGAAACATCCCTGCATCCCTGGGATGACGCCTACTTGACCATGATGTATGATCGTTTTGATGTGTTCTTGGATTCCATTTGCAAGAATTTTATTGAGTATTTTTGCATTGATATTCATAAGGGAAGTTGGTCTGAAGTTTTATTTCTTTGTTAGATCTTTAGGTGGTTTAGGTATCAGAGTAATTGTGGCTTTATAGAACAAATTGGGTATAGCACCTTCTGTTTCTATTTTGTGGAATAGTTTGAGGAGTATTGGTATTAGGTCTTTGAAGATCTGTTAAAATTTTTGCACTAAACCTATCTGGTCCTAGGCTTTTTTGGTTGGGAGACTATTAATGAATGTTTCTATTTCATTAGCAGATATGGAACTGTTTAGATAGTTGATCTGATCTGATTTAACTTTGGTACCTGGTATCTGTCTAGAAAATTGTCCATTTCATCCAGGTTTTCCAGTTTTATTGAGTATAGGCTTTTGTAGTGGGATCTCATGATTTTTTGCATTTCCTCAGTGTCTGTTGTTATGTCTCCCTTTTCATTTCTGATCTTGTTAATTAGGATACTGTCTCCATGCCTTCTTGTTAGTCTGGCTAAGGATTTATCTATTTTGTTGATTTTTCTCAAAGAACCAACTCCTGGTTTGGTTGATTCTTTGTATAGTTCTTTTTGTTTCCATTTGGTTGATTTCAGCCCTGAGTTTGATTATTTCCTGCCTTCAACTCCTCTTGGGTGAATTTGCTTGTTTTTGTTCCAGAGCTTTCTGATGTGCTGTCAAATTCTGGAAGTATGCTCTCTCTAGTTTCTTTTTGGAGGAACTTAAAGCTATTAGTTCTTGTCTGAAGATCTGATAAAACTCTGCACTAAACCTATCTGGTCCAGTTCTTCTTAGGATTGCTTTCATTGTGTCCCATAAGTTTGGGTATGTTGTGGCTTCATTTTCATTAAACTTTAGAAAGTCTTTAAGTTCTTTATTTCTTCCTTGACCAAGTTTTCATTGAGTAGAGTGTTGTTAAGCCTCCATGTGTATATGGGCATTCTATTCTTTATATTGTGATTGAGGAGCAGCCTTCTTGATCTGATAGGATGCAAGGAATTATTTCAATCTTCTTGTATTTGTTGAGGCCTGATTTGTGATCAATTATATGGTCAATTTTGGGAAGGTACCACGAGGTACTGAGAAGAACGTATATCCTTTTGTTTTAGGATAAAAAAGTTCTATAGATATCTCTTAAATCCATTTGTTTCATAACTTCTGTTAGTCTCACTGTGTCTTTG
>JADRCD010225939.1:0-11481 GCA_019843815.1 Montemys delectorum
ATTGTTAAGTCATTTTGAGAGCCATTTATCGAAACAAATCTGGAAGTAAATATATCAAAAGGTCTGCATTGGCGTTTGAGCAGTGGGATGGAGGTAATTTCACTATTACCCCATTTCTCAAGTTCTCTTCGATAATCACATAGTATTTCTTAAATCTGTCCACATTTAGAGTCGAGGATGCCAGAACTGGTAGATGGAGTATGTATAATGTCAGTCACTCTACTTCCACATTCAAACCTTTTTATCTTGGTTAATCCTGCCATAAATTTTTGAGAGGATTACAGTCAACTCTGCATAAACATGAGCCACCCTGTGACTAGTCGTTGGTAATTTAACCATGAGGAGGGTCCACAGATCGGCACCTAAAGGGAATCAATTCAAAGGTTTGACTGAACCAGCCGATCATCTAGACAGAGACATGGAAGTTAATCCATAGCTAGAAGGTTCTGGAATAAAAATACCTAGTGTAGGTGTTGGGATCCAAACTCATATCCTCTGTAAGACAAGTATTTCCTCTTAACCACTGAGCCCTTTCTCCAGGACCCCAAAGCATCGCTTTTTAACTAACAGTAATGGCCTGTCCCTTATGGGATGGAGAGTCCAAGACCAGTCTGTTCTACACAGTGAATTCCAAACCAGCCAGAGCTGTATAAAGAGACCCTACCCCAACACACACACATAATAATAATAATAATAATAATAATAATAATAATAATAATAATAATAACAGCAACAATAATTTTTAAGAAAGAAAAGAGTAGATGGCTTTTAAGGGCTCTTTGTAAAGAAATGGGCAATGTTCTCTCTCCTTTAATTCTGGGAAACTTTAGAAACCTAGCATCTCTGTTCCTAGCAAATAAGCAGGATTTGAGGTCTGCTCTTAAGATGGGATCGAAGTTCCTGAGCTTGTCACTTGAGGGCAGGAGATCCAAACCTGCAATACTGGCCCCTCGGGAATCTGAAATCGCAAATTCCAAATGCAATCAAACCCTTGTTGTAAGTCAGCATTACCCATTCTTAAGATGGTGATTCTTTCTTCTTAGAGAGATAGTAATGATGTCATCAGGAATAGTAATGGTGTCATCAGGGATAGGAATGATGTCATCAGGAATAGTAAGGATGTCACCGCGGATAGTAATGATGTCATCAGGGATAGGAATGGTGTCATGGGGATAGCAATGATGTCATCAGGAATAGTAATGATGTCATCAGGGATAGTAATGTCATCAGGGATAGTAATGATGTTATCTGGGATAGTGACGATGTCATTGGGACAGAGATCATACATGCATCCAATTCATCATTCTCTGGGTCTCAACCAGACACAAGAGAAGTTGGGGAGGCCAAGCCAGCAGTGCTCACCCGCCCTTCAGTGGGATATTAGCATCCCTTTGAGAAAACTAGAAGTAAGTTTTCATGTGAAAGCTACTGCACACAAATCTGGAAGGATTCAGAACTTGTCGCTCTGCCTGACTGGCCGCCAGTCAGCACCTGCCTTAGATTCCACACCAAATTCAGTGTCTGCTCGTAGCACTTTAATTGAGAGCTGCAGACCTCTCGACTTGACCCCAGAATTCGAAGGACCGACGGGGCTTGTTGCTAGGTATGCTTTCCTTTTTAGCAAACTATGAGAAATGAAAGTATTCAGGAGATTTAAGCAACAAACAAACAAATAGCAACAGCAAAAACAGAATCTCCAAGGCAGGCCTTGTGGTCTCTGCCCAGGTAAGAGCTGTCAGGACGCGCTCTGGCGTCAGCTCTGCTGAACCCCTAACTCCATTTCTCCAGCCTCTTAGTAAGGAGACACTGATGATGAACTTTCCATCCTTAAGAAGGGGTGCTTAGGACATAATGTTGACTGTGTTTTATTAGCAATAAAGACCCTGGCTGCTACCTACCTCTAAAATAGATTCCCTTCTTTCCCATAGAGAATCCCCATAATTGATCCAAGCTTTTTGTGGCACAGTCTTATTTCTTTTTTAAAATCTTTTTAATTATCTATTTATTTCTATTTTATGTACATTGGTGTACGGCCTGCTTCTTTGTGTGCATGAAGGTGTCAGGACCTCTGTAACTGGAATTATAGACAGTCGTGAGCTGCCATGTGGGTGCTGGGAATTGAACCCTGGTCCTTTGGAAGAGCACTCAGTGCTCTTAACCCCTGAGTCATCTCTTCAGCCCTAGTCTTATTTCTTGCCTAGCTTGTGTCTTCTATAACACCTAGTAAAACACAACTCTTAGATATATGCACATCTACTATTCATGCACGTATATCTTGCTATTAAGGTTATTTTATAAAGTAATAACAAAAAAGTGCTATGCTTATTGAGTAAGGCACTTCGTGATTGGCTGTGTTGCTAACAAACCATGATAACTAGCAAAATACTGGAGAAAAAAATGCATGCCGCCATGCCTCACCAAGCTCAGTGCTTCATGGGACAATAGGAAGCAGAGAGATGAAGTCTTATGGTGCCTTGGTGTCCACTTATACAGGCACAGTCAGAGGAGAGTAAATGATAAATGAACAGATCATCCCAATAACTGAAATTCCTCCCCCCCACCCCGTGAGCATCAGGTTCTGAGCACGAGTCAGACAGATGCAAATATTATAAGTCACACAGCACAGACATTCGCGTGTTGTACATATTATAATATATGTGCCTGCAAACACGTATGTCTGTACTGGGCACAGGTCTGTATGTAACTTTTCCCCCTGCATTCAAAATGGATGTCACTGAGCATGACGGTCACGTGATCATCCAGGACCCTGGTCAGGAAGCTCTCTATAGGTGGCACTGGGTGCGGGGACCTCACAGGTCACTTGGGTTACCTTCTTATACATCTCAGACTCATTTCCTGTTCAGCTGCTCAGCACCATTTCATGCTGACCATCCTAGAACTCGTTCTCAGAACTCCACAATCTCCTGCTCTCGCTCACTAGCTTTCAGGGTTTTGATTTGTTTCGTGCGGCTGTGGACTGAACCCAGTGTTTGCTCGCTGCACCCCCACTGGCCTTCAGCCCAAGCTTCCCTTTTGCTTTGTGTTTCTCATGTTGAGAGCCCCACATGGTGTCCAGGCTGCCCTTAAACTCACCCCGTAACTCAGACAGGTCTTGAATTTGAAATCCCCCCTGCTTCAGTTTTTGGCATAGCTTGGGTTATTATTAAAGTCCTAGGCCATGAGACCAACTTTCGATTTCTGATTCCCTATTTCTGACCTATTAAAGACAAATAGAATGTGTGTCTGTCTGTGTGTATATACATAGGTGTGTCCCTTATGCGTGTGTGTATGAGTCTATATATGTATGTGTTCATGTGTATGTGAGTCCATGTAAGTGTGTGTGTGTCTGTGTGTACACATACATATACACGTGTGTGTACATGTGTATGTATATATGAATCTATTGTATATGTGTGTGTCTGTCAAGACTACAGACCAGTACTGGATTCTCCTGAGTACAAAGCATAGGCGCTTTAGTGACTGGGCTCTTTCGGTCAGAGTTTTTACACTTCCCCTGGCTTCTCACTAAGTCCCAGGTTAAGCAGCGGCCTTACCAACAAGAAGTTAAGGCACTAGGTGGCACAAAATCCTTCTCAACTGAAGACCTGAAGAAGGAAGCCAAGTTTCAAGATCAATCAACCTCTTTCCATCTCCCAGAACTCCCGCTCTTGGATTGCCACGTCAACACAAAGCCGCTGAGCCTACGTCAATACCAAGTCCTAATTTGGGTCTATACATTTTTAGAGAGAAGATTTAAAACCCAACAGAACCGTAACGAAAAGTGAAGGGCGTGTTAGCTAGTGCTCTTCTAGTCAGTCTTTAGAGAGAGGGATTACAGACAGTAGCTCCTGATCCCATCCTTCCTTGCTCTCACTTCTCTTGTGCCTTCGGTCCTGACACCCAGCCCCCTCATTTCTTCTCTTCTCTGACACTCCCTCCTTGACGCTCACGGACACCTTCCTTGGGAGCTTCAACCACCTCTTCTAGCTGCTAATAGTGTCGATTATACATACCAAATTTCCTTTGCTACAGATTGATACCTCACAACATTCTTGGCTTCCCCAAAAGCACGTTGCTCTTCAGCAACCAGCCCCCGTGCCTCTTATCTCGACTAGTCATTTTTAATTAGTCACGTTAACACCCAAAGCGATGGGTCTCCCCATGGCGTCTTCACGCCTACATGACCTCGCTCCATTCTAATGTGCGCATGCCTCTCCTGTTCCCCTCCCCACGCCCTCCCTGCATCTAGTTCCCTTCTTTCCGGTAGATGCTAACTCTCTTCCACTTGCCAATATATCTGTGCTAGATCTGCATGCCTTGGAGGCCAGCCTTAATTTCTTCTTTCTTGGAATCTTCCATAACACCTAGTAAACTGTAAAGATCAGATGCACTCACACGCAAGAGCGAATATTAATGCCTGCCTGCTTAGCTTAGCGTGTGTTGTTTATAAACATCAGTCATAACGGTGCACTCTACGTATGTGCTGTTCTGTAAGCACGTCAATATCCATGTTTTTGAATTTAAGAATAATTTAAAATATTTGCATAATTGAAAAATACGGTGAGAATACCCACCATCAATGCAGGCAGCACCATTTAGAGTCTACTTAGGTCCTGGACTGCAGAAAAATGAGAAAACTAGCTAAGCCCAAACACTCCTCAACCTGATTGCTCTCTGTGGCTGCCTCGGACTGAAACTGTGGGGTCGGCGGGTGAGGGTGGCATTTGGGGAGCAAGGAAGAAACCAAGTACAATGAAAATTCACTAGAATTTCCCTAGAGAAGACTCCTAGTGATGGGGAATACAGCGCGCCAGAACTGGCCATCTTCTGTAACCAGGCAAGGCCTCCAATGGTGAGATTGGACACTAACCCAGCCGTAAAACCTTCGACCTACAATTTGTTTGGCCTGCAAGATGTGCTGGGGTAAAGGTGTGAGTGAGCCAATCAATGATTGGTCCAACTTGAGGTTGACGTCCAAAGAGCCCGCCTGACTCTGTCTGGGTGGCCAGGAACCATCAAGGCTCGAACCATCCAGAGGCTGGATAGCCCAGAAACCTAGGATAGAACCAAACATGATTGAGGGTAGGAGGGAGGGAAGCCAATGAAATGATTTCTGGTGATATTCTGCTATACTCAGATCAATGCCTAAACTAGTCATTACCAGAAGGGAGCAGATGCAGAGACCCAGAGCCAAATATTAGTGGGAGCTGGGGCAACCCTGCAAATGATGGGAGGGAAAGATTGTAGGAGCCAGAGGGGTCAAGGGGACCACAGAACACGATCCTCAGAATCAACTAATCAGGGCTCATAGGGGCTCACAGAGCCTGAAGGGATGACCAAAGGAGCCTGTATAAGTCTGGCCTGAGTCCTCTGCATACATACTGTGGCTGTTTAGATTGGCTGTTTAGATTCTGGGACTCCTAAAAGTAGGGGTGGGAATGTCTCTGACTCTTTTGCCTGCTCTTGGAACCCTTTTTCTCCTATGGGCTTGCCTCATCCAGCCTTGATATGAGGGTTTGAGCCTGGTCTTATTGAAACTTGATATACTGTGTTTGGTTGATATCTTCGAGAGACCTGCCATGAAGGGAAGCAGAGGAAGAGTGCATCTGGGGGTTTTATTGATAAAATTCTTATATATATTTGTATCTTGGGATATGTGTGTGTGCATGTGTGAGAAAGAGAGAGGGTGGTGCTGGTAGTCCCTTGTTTTCTTTGGACACTAATGTCCAGTGTCACTGACACCTCTCTTCCTGTTAGTCTGAGGGGTGCAGGTGCCCTTGACTGAGGAAGTAGACAGGGTAGACACCTGCTTATCAGAATGTTGCAGTCCCTGAAACACAGTATGCCTTCAGGACTGGTCCTCGGGCCCCAAAGAAGCAAAAGGAAGGGATTCTAAGACTTTGAGCAAACAGAGGAATTCATTTCCAGTGGAGTAACTGTATTAGGATACTGTGAGTTACTGTACCCATTGCTGTGATGAAATCCATAACTAAAACAATTTTTGGGGAGGAAGGATTCATTTGGGCTTCCCAGTTCCTGGGGACACAGCCCATTAGGGCAGGAAAGTCATGATATACGAAAGTCAAGAAAGTCAAGATGTCTAGTCACAGGACCACAGTTAGGAAACAGAGAGATGAATGCTGGTATTCAGTTCATTTTTCTCCTTCCCACTTAGCCTGAAACCCTAACCCATAGAACACCATCACCCACATTTCTTCGATTAGCCTACTGTAAATGATCCCTTACAGAAATCTCAGAAGCTAGTGTCCCCTGTGATTCTTTATGTATAAGTCAGTTTGTTAACTGAACTAGTACATTTCTTTTTATCGCAAAACCCATCTGGATGGCTGTCCCATCGGCAGAAGGAATCCTAACAGCACAGAGGACCAATAGCTGTGTGACTCAGCTGAGGTCACACATCCAGTCCTTCCCATGGGTGTCAGTTCTCAGCTGGTGCTGTGTTCCACACCATTGTCCTGGGAGTCAAATGGTCAAAAGGATTATAAAACCATGCTGAGTTTTTTCCCCCTTCCTTCCTCATATAATTTTTCTCCACAACAGGAAATTCCAAAAGACCATCATTCCTTGGCAACATTCAAATTGCTCAGAATAAATCTATCAGTGGATTTGAAACATCTATTATTGCCTCGAGTTAATTTGCTGACTTTAACTATGTCTATCAAATTCTGACAGCACTGATCATTTCACTTATCCATGGGACTGGTGAATATGATCCCCTATGACCCTTGCCAGAGCATTGTTTTCCCCAATAGTAACACCTGCTTTCATCTTTCCTTAGAGATCCAGGTAGATCACTGTGTCCTAGGACAAGGCTAGGACCTAGATGGTAGATTCTTATAACCACCATGCAGTAGGACAAAGAGACGGAGTGAACCGGAATGTGCCGATGCATCCTGACTCAGGAACTCAGCTGCAGATGGTTCTGTCCGTCTCTGCCCCAGGCAGGAAGCTGCCTTCTGTGTTTTCAGGATGCCCTCTCCCTCCAAGTCCAACGTGTTGGTGGTAGTGTAAACACACAGCAAAACCTTGAGGCTGATGGAAAATATGAGAGGAGGAAGACTGACCTCTTGGGTCTGAAGGGTTGTCATCATGAGTCAAATCAACATACATGTGCGAGATTGACAGGTCACTTGACTTGGGGGATTAATTTTTTTGTTTGGCATTTCTCCAACGTAGACATAGACATATATACAAGCACCCACACATACATACATACGCATATATTTTTACATAAACACATATTCATACATACACTTACACTTGTATACACAATTACACACACACACACACACACACACACACGTGATTCTCATTTTTTGGATTCAGTATTTGCAGATTTACCTTTGTGGAGGATTGTTGTGCTTAAATCAACACCCAGGCGCTTCTTAAGTATGAATTGAGTGTCTCGCTCCTGTGCCTACCTGAAAGGAGTGGGAGTGGGGGCTCAGCTTTCTGGTCAGCTGATGCTCTGTGAGCAGGTATCCTCATGTGTAGTATGAGTATTTTAATAAACTCGAGTGTGGGGATCCTTCCCACCTTAGACCATTTATGTTCCCAGATAAAAGACACACAAACACACACACACACACACACACACACACACACACACACACGGCCTTTATATTTTAATATGCCTTAAGTAACACACTAACTGGGCAACTGCCCATCCTCCATGCTGTTAGAATCTACTTTCTATCTGTAACCCCATTATTACTTGTGCCCTTCTCCCAGCCTGGTGCAGGCTGATTTAGACCTTGCTCTGCCTCAGTCAGCTAGCCCACCTAGGGTGGAGCCTTCCCACCTAGGAGGAGTCTATTGTCCTGCCGCTTCTGCAGCTTCCTTCCACCACCTGCTGACTTACTGAGTCTGCCTGTCTGACAAGTTCCTAACAAAACAAGGCGCTGATGAGGCGACGAGATCCTGGCATTGAGGGGGATGGCTCCCTTCCCTTTATATACTCAGACTCCTAAGTAAACATTGGGCCTAGATCAGAAACTTCGTCTTGGTCTCATTCTCTCTCTCTCTCTCTCTCTCTCTCTCTCTCTCTCTCTCACACACACACACACACACACACACACACACACACACACCATCCTGTCCCCCGCAATCCAAAACACCAGCTTTCCTCTCAGGAACCCGGTTCGTGTAGCTGCAGGCAGCTACAATTACTCACTAGTTTCTAGGCTCCATCTATGTGTGGACTCTCTCGTGCAAACACTTTTGGGGGCCCAAATGACCATTAGAATACAAGCAACATTAGGCCAACATTAGGCCAAACCCACTCCACTTGCTGTCCTCTGGCTAGAACCTTTTATACCTTGGTGGTTTGCCGTGGTCATTTGGATATTTAAAATATCTCCAGCCTAGGGCTAGAGAGGTGGCTCGACAGTTATAAACACTCTTGCAGAGGACCCAAGCAGTTACCAGCACCGAAGTAGGACAGCTCACAATCCCCTGCGATGTAACTCCAGCTCCAGGGGATCCAATGCCCTATTCTGGCCTCCACAGGCACTTTCACATATGCACACAACTACCAATAAAACAAAGGTAGCGTCCCTGAGTGTCCTGGGGTGTTTCGGCAAACAAAGGCTGAATGCGATTTATAGAAAAATAAATTCCAGCCGGGCGGTGGTGGTGCACGCCTTTAACCCTAGCACTTGGGAGGCTGAGGCAGGCGGATTTCTGAGTTCGAGGCCAGCCTGGTCTACAGAGTGAGTTCCAGGACAGCCAGGGCTACACAGAGAAACCCTATCTCGAAAAACCAAAAAGAAAAAAATAAATAAATAAATAAATCCCGTGTGCCGGGGACACTTCCTTAAGACCAGAGCCATGCTGCCGTAGGTCATGAGTTCAAAGTTAAAGAGTCATAGTATATATATTCAATCAATTATTACAGAGAGCAAGCTTCCATTCTGAGCATAGGCCAGACATAATCGAGATGAAAGCTCACAGAGGCCTAGCACAATGCTTCCGCATTTGATAGTGCATGTTCTCAGTGACTGTACAGAGGGCAATTAGTGGGAGTAATGAGCCCTGAGTGCAGAAGCACACACAGTCTGTGCATATTTGTACAGCCTGTACAGCCACATATTTCCTGGTCCCCTACTTACTAGTTTGTTTTAATGAACAAGTACAAATTACATGTGTTTATCGTGTTTGTTTTCAATACATAATTATAAAATAGTTAAAGTGAGAACATTAACATATGTATTATCTCTCAGCATTTTTTCAAGGGATGAGAACATTTATAGATTGTTCGCTGCTATCGATTTTTTTTTTTTTTTTTTGAAATGCAGTGCATGAACCAGTACGGTAAGGTGTTTGCCACCATACAACATGAGTTCAATCCCTGGAATCCATGTGGCTGAAGGAGATTGCCAGTTGTCCTCGGCCCTCCACACTGGCGCAGTGACCTATACGTGCCCACACACCCATTCAAAGATTAAGTACTGCCACCCATCATTGCTAACTATAATCACCATGTACATAAAGATTGGTAGATTTATAATTCACGTCGTGCGTGAGAGGTCTTACTTCGAACATCTACTTTATTTTTTTTTTCTTTTCAGAGACAAAGCCTCTTTCCTGTCCTCGTCAAAAGGAAGTTTGTAGAACAGTGGTTCTGACGCTTTGACGTCCTTGTCCCCTATTGGTTCATTGATCAATCAATAAAGATGCCAGCGGCCAGTGGCAGGGTAGAAAGGAAGAGGCGGGACTTCCAGGTTCTGCAGGCTAGAAGAGAGGAGGAGAAGATTGGAGAGACACTTGCTGGAGAGAGAGGGGGACAGACTCAGAGCTGCCAGGGGAGATCTTCCAAAATGTAGGCGGAAAGGGAAAATGGCTCACGGAAGGACAGCCTGAAAGCGTCTTGGGCAGCAAGACCCATGGGCTTCACAGAAGATAATCGGGCAACTAAGCTGAGGGCAGTTTTAGAGGTGTTGAGCAAGGCGTAAAGGTTAAGGACACGCTAGCCGCGGAAGGCTTAGAAGAGCCCAGCTGGTTAAGAAGAGCTAGTAAGGCTGGTTAAACATGAGTTAATGTGAGTGTGTGTGTCTTTCATTCACAAATCCAAAAGTTCCGTGGGCGGGTGGCTGGAAGCGCAACCGGCCCAGGAGCTTAAAGCGGGGTAGTAAAAGCCACACACTACAGAAGATCTCCGAATAGATATGTAGACAGGTAACTCAGAGCCTACTCCACCTACTTCTGGCCAAAGAGAGGTTACACGACCCTCATTCCCAAGCAGTCTTAGGATGGGTGGAGAAGAAGCCCTAATTCCCTTCCTTCCTTCCTTTCTTTCTTTCTTTCTTTCTTTCTTTCTTTCTTTCTTTACTTGTAACGACAGTCACTGAGAAGCCATGGACAGCAACTGTCAGGGGCAGGACAGAAAGTCACAAGGACTCTGCCTAGTTTCTCTGAACCTGGATCTAGCCTCAGACTCTCTCCCCCCACACCCACACCCCCACATCCGTCGCTATGGTGGAAGGCTTTGCTCCCGTTCCTTGCCTGTAACGTTGAGCCAGACATTTTTACTCAAAATCTGAAGGATTACAGTGACACTGTCCAGACTCGAACCGGCAGAGTCGTCAACAACACACATGTACGTACCGGCATGCCTGCTCGAGAAAACACCGTGTGGGAATGGTTCCAGATGAAAGAAAAGAGACACAGGTGAGGCCTGTGTCTTCAGAAATCTTAAGATGACCAGAGGGAGTGAGTCTAGCTAAAACTCCAACCTCAAAGCTCAATGGACGTTAATCCATTTGATACTGAGCCAACCCAGTTCACATCAAAAGTAACAGAATGAGCAGTAGTAGTCATATAATGGGCATAGATAGAAATGGGCATTCAAGCTTATTTTTATTGGCTTGTTTCCTTGATTCTGGCTACCTGGACCTTGTGTACATACCTTGAACTAAGTAGAAGATGGCTAGTAATTGCTGATGTTGCCCTACCCTGAAGCCTCGGCCTCAGCTAAAGATTGATGATTGTGTACCTCATCCTGGCTTACGGTTGTTCCCACAGAGCTTTTTTTTTTTTTCCAAATTGCTCAAGATGGAAAGAAAAGGTGTATCTTCTAGTCAGGGTCCCTGAACATTGTATGAATACACACGCGCGCACACAGAACACACACACACACACACACACACACACACACACATGCACACACAAGCACACACACACAGGCACACACACACAAGCACACACACAGATACACACACACAGTCACAGACACACACACAAACACACACAGATACACACACACAGTCACAGACACACACACACAGACACAGACACACACACAGGCACACACACACAGACATACATACACACACGCACACACACAGATACACACAAACAGTCACAGACACACACACAGACACACACACACAAACACACACACACACAGGCGCACACACACAGACACACATACACACACACACACACACACACACACACACA
>JADRCD010225940.1:0-10224 GCA_019843815.1 Montemys delectorum
TTTTCCTTGCCAAAAATGTTCAGTGAAAGTAGCATTAGCTTGCCTCTAAGTAAACTTTTAAGTTGTACCAGCAAGAGCTGAAGCGATGATAGAATTTAACTCATTAGGCTTTTATTTTTACCATAATACTCTTAGCAAGAGATAAATATCATTTCCAACATATAATTAAAGTCTTTGAGTAATCCATGCTTTAATATGATTTGAGACGATAAATACCTTCTACAACAACTATCTCACTGTTCCTTTTACTGTTATGGCTTTAATTTTCCACAATGTTTTAATTTTGATACAAATACAACAAAAGTTCAGTGTTCCTACACACTACCAGTATGTTTTACCCTGAATATGTTTGGAAAATCAGATGGTCTTCTTGCCCTGGAGTCAAGATCTAATAGCTACCTAGTTGAACACTGTAAATGCATGGGTTCCATGTAGAAGTACATTTCCAGTTTTTTCATTTAGATCTTTATATATCCTGGTACTCTTTACTCCTTGTCAGACCTCAGAGGTTGCCTATATCCTAGCCATGCAGGTTGCCTGTGCCACAGCAGCAAAGCTTGCTTGTACCATTGCATGCCTGTGTTCCCATCAACAATCTACTAGGACACTGGCCATTACATCTTTAATGGATTTTTTCTGTACTTACCTGCAGAATGATGGCCCTAATTGCATATATTTCTCCAATATTACACATCTAGCTCTCTAGTGTTGTATTTAAGAGAGCTTGAAACTTCTTCCAGGACACACTTCTCTATTTTTTTTTCATAATAAACCTTTAGATGATTACGTTTTTCAAAGTTTTTTTTTTTTTTGCACTTAACTTTAGTTAAGCATATAGTTTTCCCACAAACTTAGTCTAATCACCTACTGTGTGCCAATAAGTCTTAAGACAGAACTAGGGGCCTTAAAATGCCTTTATAAAAAGAAAAGGAAAACAAACTAGTTAAAAATAACATGCAATCAAGTTATTAAGGAAGTTAATATAGATGTTAACAGACTAACACAAACTTCTCCTTTACCTTTTTGGTTTTCCATAGATACTTATTGTTTTCAACATTGCTTATAGTTAATATAATAACTCTATATTAATATAGTTAATAGCTCTAAAATAGCAACAGTGAACAACTATGTCTAGTTGAAATAAGGAAAGGAAGAATGTGTTGCTAAGACACTTTAGAGAAATGTTTGTGATACAGTCTAGCTGTGTGGTCTTCAGAGAGGCATTATTTAATAGAAGTCATGACAAAGCAGGCTCTGAGGACAGCTACTTGGGAAACTTTTAGAAATGTAAATCCTAGGGCCCTCACTAGACCTACTATGGTATATAGTTTTATGTCAGCTTAAACACAAATGACACAAATTAAAGTCATTTGAGAGAAGGAAGACTCAAGTGAGAAAATACCTCCATAAAATAAGGCTGTGGGGCATTTTCTTAATTGATGGCTAATTATAGAGGGCCCAGCCCACTGTGGGTGGTGCCATCCCTCGGCTCTCTAGGAAATGGTCCTGGGTCCCATAGGCAAACAGTCTGAGCAAACCATGGGAAACAAGTAAGTAAATAGCACCCCTCCACGGCCTCTGCATCAGCTCCTGCCTCAAGGTTCCTGTCCTGTTTGAGTTCCTGTGCTGACTTCCTTCAATGATGGACTATAAATATAGAAGTGTAAGCCAAATAAACCCTTTCCTCCCCAACTTGCCTTTGCTTATGATGTTTCATCATAGCAATAGTAACCAAAACTAAGACAGGAACTGAGTCAGAGACTTGGAATAGGTTTAGAAATCAGACTCTAAACCAGGCCTCCCAGCAATTTGAAGCTCACACACCTACCAGAGGTCACAGATGTAGCTGTTCCCTGTCATGTTGCTCAATGCACAATCTTCCATAAGAAGAAAGAGCTAAGTCTGTAATCAAACCTGATGTAGCAGTAGTTATAATGGTCCATGGTCTGGTCTGATCTAGGTTGAGCAGCAAGCTCTAGATGCCTTCTAGGATATGGCTAACCCTCTAAAGGGTGGAGCCCTGTTCCAGTTTTCATGATTATTCTCTATTTTGTATTACAGATAGACCTAGTCATGTGAGCTTAGTCCCATCTAGTGTTAAGTAGAGTAGAATCCATTAGTTTTTTAGGAAAGGCAACAGGAATTAAGAATAAATCAGCGTTAAATATTTTTACCAAGAGGCAAATGGATGACAAACCAAGCACATGAATTTCATACACAGAGGAGATCATTTCTCTACTTACTCTATTCTGTTGTTATTGACTATAAATACATTTGCCATAGACGTTTTGAAATACTCAAAAACAACTAACATGAAAATAAATCAACATAGGCTCCTATTGGAATATCCAGCATGCTTGTTAACATTCATACTTAGAACTATTTGTCCTTTGATACATAGCATTCTTTTTAAAGTTTAAAGGTTGTTTGTTTTGTATTAGGTGGGCTTAAAGTCTTAATTTATAACTGAAGAAGTTCAACTGTTTTTCCCAATTGCTTGGTTTTTAGAGGGGTAGTCTTTCTGTCTTTCAACTCAAAACACATACATACTTCACATTGTTCTATTCTTAATGTCCGCCTCCAAACCACATTTGATAGCAGTTTAACTGTTTCTTGAACTTTTAAATTTATTACAAGTACCAGAAGGGTTGTATTTAAATCATCTTGTGCAGCTCTTCAGTGATCTCTCTGCTACCTCCTGGCTGTCATCTAAAGGAGAAAAGTAAGGCAACTGCTCCATAGGGAACATTGATGTTACTGTATAGATGGATGGTTGGTGTTTTCTAGAAAATTTCAGAGATATTGGTCTGTCAAAATTTCACTTTCCAAATGCTTTTGAAGAATTCCTAATGTAGAATTTGCACTATTTTCTGGTGGCCTTACTAACCTACTGACCTACTGACCGACTGACAAAGCAGGAAAGCAAGCAAGCAAGCAACCAACCAAGCAACCAACCAACCAATCTAACACACAACTAAGATGTAGGGTTAGGTACATTTGCGAGCTACGAAACTACATTAGAAAAATGCTTCTTTGTGGTAGGTATGGTTGAAAATTCCATCTCTGGAGAAGGGAATGAGGCATTTGATCTGGAGTTTACTTATCTAAGCTGGAAAGAACTTGGTCTTGGAGGAAATATATTCAACCATGAAGGGAGGGAACGGGTTTGGTGAGGCCCACAGCAGATGAATCTGTAGGATAGATGGACATACTCTTGGTCTTAAACAGCCATCCTGGTGGTGCTTAGTCCAGACTATTTGTTGAAATTCTGGTTAGCTGCCAAAATGCCATGGCTTGAGCTTATAGAACACATGAATATTGATGGAGCCCACACCCTTCTGAACACAGCTTTGTTTTGTTTTTCTACAGTTAAAGCACGAAGATCAGGATTCTCAGACACGATCTCTTGAGCTGTTTTTCGTTTTGGTTTTAGATCTTTGGACTACTCTAATTCTTTCAAAGGGGGAACTATAACGTTTGGGATTTTTTTTTTTTTTGTAAGAAGACTTTATATGAGATGTGGTTTTGCTCCTCGTGAATTTTATATGAATCTACACAGTGGGGGAAAAAAAACAGCATTGACCTTGAACAGGGCAACAGTCAGACCTAATTATCAACTAGATTCTAAAAAGAAAGTCCAGGAAAAATGTCCAGGCCTCCAAACATGCTTGGTGTATGATCTTTTTTTTTTTTTTTTCTCAGAACACTGGGCCTCTGACAGTAGATGGCAGTGTGAGATGGGGAATTTGAGACTTGGCAGTGATTTTTTTTTTTCTTGAAATAAGCCCAGTAAAATGCCTTTTTCTTCTTCTCTTTCTTTCTTTCTTTTTTAACTTGGAAGCACTGAATTGAGTTTTCAGACACAGTGTTGTCTGGGAGCCAAGATCCCACCCTGGAAGGCTCTGGCAACCTACAGGTGAGGCTAAGCAAGGGTTCTATTTGAAGTGGGGCTGTTGTCCTGCTCAGAAACAAGGTGGGAAGTATGTGTGCACAACTTATTGTCATCTAGCCAAGCCAACTGCCACTCAACGGTCTTGGCAAGTCTGTACACCTCCCCAGTGTAGCCAGCTCCCCTCCCCTTCACGGTTCTCAGAAATTCATGCTGGTTAGGCCTAACACACAGAAGCTTTGATATAGCCAAGGTACTAAAACTGCTTCAGGATTTTACTTAATCTTCACTCTCCTAAACCCCTTAAAAATCTGAGCCAGGGGGAGAGGGGATTTCCAAATTGAAATCTGAATTAAATTACAATAGAAAAATGCTCACTGGGTTTGAAATCATCCCTTTCCCAGTGGTCTCTCAAGTCAGGGATCCTACTCAGAAACTGAGAAATCATGAAAACTATGAGTGTATTAAAGCTGGCTATTACTTGTCTTTATAGTCTTAGTGTATGAGCAGGGTGTGGAGCCTCTACTCACTTAGACTTGTGCACAGCATCTTATAAATACACTGTTTTAAAGCGGATAGCGATGACTTAAACTAGTTGATTTGTTAAATGTTTCAATTCACAAAAAGAGATTAATCATTCTGATAATATCCTGTACCTTACCTAGTAATAACAGAATTTGAATAGTGTATTTCATCCGTGTTCCTGGGTTTAATAATTGTTTTGCTTTCTATTTCTGTGACAACTATACTTACTCAATTGTATATGTCTTCTAGTCTAGTTTAATCTCAGTGCTTGTATGACAAAATACCCATGACTTAGCCATGTTAAGCTCCAGTTTCCCAGTTGTATGATTGGATAATGTCATATTTACTCCATGGAGCCTGAGGTTGAGTACTGGTCATTCTATCTTGATATGCAGTAAATATTATCAATTGGCATCAGGCATAATTTGAAACATTATTTCTCACTTTCTCTTTCCAAAATGGTGAAACACCATTTTTTAATCATCCTAGATGAAGAAAAGTCAAACAGGCCAATTTCACACTTAAAATGTGATACCTATAAGAATAAGTGAAGGGGAAATTGAGATTGCCTTAAGAACCCTTTACATTTAAGTGAGAAAATAGAATGTTATAGTCAAATCTCACCCACAGCTGTGAATATTTGAATATATGCATATATTTTGCATAACTAAGTCAACCAGAGCTTTCCTTAACAGGTGAGAGACAAGGCTTCCAGAATGAAGGAAAAAATGGAGGCAAGAAAGCAAATACAATTATAAGCCACATCTTTTGTTTTGTCTTATTTAGACACCTTTTAACCTGGGACGCTGGGCGTGAGAGCCTGAAAAAGTAGGAAGTCTGGGGGTGAAAATATCACTAGCTGGTTGTATAGCCCAATCCTGTGATCTTAGTACTCAGGAAGCTGATACAGGATTTGAAACCAGCCTGGGATACAAAGTGAGTTGGAGGCCAGCCTGGACTACATAGAGGACAATGCTTCAGAAGAATATATCAACAAAACAATGCTCCTAGCAATCTTTATTTATTTTTTTCTTTATAGGAAGTTGCCTATATGGAACCTCTATGTTAACCTGGATCGAGACTTGTTGAAATATTGACAATCATGTCATGGTTGAACACTAGGGTGCTATTTCTTAAACTCATCACTTTTTACATTTCTGTATTCCCTTAAGTTATTAATTCATTGTTTTATTAACATAAATAAAATGCTTTCTTCTTGTTCTGTGACTTTGACAAATTGCTACATAGCCATGTGTACTTTCCCTGAAAAATGAGGAACAACAATCAGAATATTTCAAGGTAAAACTACTTAGTGCTCACGGCAGTTACTAGGTCAGTATTAGGTATTTGGTAGGTCAGTGAATAGAGCCAGGCATGAAAAGCACCTTCCCAGTTGGTAATGATAGAATCAGGCAATTATAGAATGCTATGATTGCAAGAACTCCATATTAAGCAAAAATTATTTTTCTTATAAAAGCAGAACGTAATGACTAGAATGGTTGAGATTGCTAACATCCTCAGCAAGAGAAACCAGGGGAATACACATAAACATGGCAAAAGATTTACTATCAAGAGTCAGCTCCCTTCCTACTTCGAAGGTGAGGAATCCCAGGATCTGTAGTCAGCAAGTTGAAGGTGCAGAAATTTGACAGCTTGAAGCTAGCCTGAAGTCTGTCAAACTTGAGATCCAGGGAAAGCCAGTGTTTTGGCTGCATCTGAGGGCAAGTGGAGATGGACAACTAGCTCAAAGCAGTCAGCCATGATGAATTTCATGATTGACAAGAAGGGTGGATGGAAGATCACCTGTTTTATTCTACCCAGGACTTCCACTTACTGGACAATCAGTTTCCTTTGGTCCACTGATTTGAGAACCATTTAGAAGTATTCTGCCAGGAACATATGTTCAGAGACATATTTGGTCAGATATTTGGACATTCTTGACCCATTCTAGTAGACGTAAGTTTATGTTATCTTTACATTGAAACTTGTGAAACTGTCACCTCAGAGGAAGCAGAGTCATGGATGTCCTATGCTCTAATTAGATTGTTTCTATTTCAGCCTTAAATAAGATCAGGATTTCCTTTTTCTGCAGACAGATAAATATTCTAAAGCTTTGGAATTTCTGGTTTGATAAAAGTGTTCTAGAAATTTTAGTTCATGGCCTTGAAGCAAAGCAGACATATATGTGAAGGTGTTTCTCTTAAAATGCTTTATCTGTGCTGTTGTGGTTTTGGCTCAGCCTTTGAAGCTGCATAAGGCCAAAACAGTGGGTTTGGAAACACCAGGAGAATTGGGATTTAAATCTGCTTAGACAAAATATCAGAGACAGATAATGGTTTACACAACATTCAAGATGCTGATGTAATGGGAAGCCATTGGTGGTTGAATGCTTATTTATTATACAGTCGCTAATCAGGACACTAGGAAGAGCCAAGGATAACTTGCTTATGAAAGGTAGCAGCAAACTCAGCTAAAGCCTGGTTTAATTTTTTTCACCATTTAAATGATTATCTTTCATACACTATTGAGTTTACTTGAGCTAATATTTGAATAAGGCAAAGAATAAACAAGAGCCCAGGGTTTTATCCATTTTATTCACTCACTGTTGTATCTCCAGCTGCCAAAATTCCAAACTACAGATTTCCCAAATGATTGTGGAGCATCAGAAGTCCTAAATGCTGATACTTAGATTAAAAGATTAAAGCACGTACTATCAGAGAATTGGGCTATGTGTCTGTGCTTTTTTTATAGTTAGTTTGACAGGATCTAGAATAGCCCAGGAGCAAACCTCTGGGTGTGTCTGTAAAGGAGTTTCTTTGGGTTAATTAAGTAACATTGGGTTAATTGAGGAGGGGAGGCACACTGTAAATACAAGTGCTACTATTGCATGTGATGAGGCCCTGGACTGACTAAACTGGAATTGTGCTGAGCACAAGCTTCTATTTCCCTCTGCTTCCCAACTGCAGACATAAGGTGACTATGTGTTTCACGCCACAGCTGCCAAGGCTTTCATGGTATGGACTGCACCTTCCAACTGAGCTACAAAATGTTCTCCTTCTAAAGTTATTTCTCATCAGGTCTTTCTTCATAGCAGCAAGACAGATAACTAATATTTGCTCTGTTTTATAAGTTATTGCTAGAGTAGGAAACAGTACTATCCTAGTGAAGGATCCAGAGGAAGTGTATGATCAAGAATGAGAAGTCTGATGGGGTGAGATTTAATCACAGGATCAATCTTGACTTCAAATATTTGCAAACTTATCAATATAAATGAGGTAGGTGTATTTGAAAGAATAAAGTTATGAAGAATATACTTATGGTCCATGGTCAAGTGTTATATTTTTATTTGCTACCTAAGGTTTTTGTTTCTGATTTATTTCTAATTTATTTAACTATATGACAGGCTAAGTTGAAATAAAATAACTCCCATTTGCTCTAAGTATTTACCCAGGAGTTTGAGGACTATTGATCCTATAGACTAGATTCATTCTTTAAAGAACTGTCTGATGTAGGAGGCTCCAAGTCTATTAGAAGTTGAGAGACCTGTTGGATTGTTTTAATTTTAAAAAGAGTATACCCAAATATGGATACTTCTAATGAAAGCAGCTAGCTTGTTTCAAATCAGTTTAGAAACATCAGTTCAAGATAAAGGGCCCTTGTCTTTCCTTCAATCTCCTTTGAAAGTCAAAGAAATGACTCACATATTTCATTAATATTGATTCTTACGTGTACAAGGAATGAGTAAGGAAAATTCTTTCTTTAATTCAAAACGAACAGAATGAGTGCATGCTGAATGGCTGGGCAGTACTTAAGATGTTTCCCGAGCATGCTCAGTGCTGGTCAGTGTACTGGCAATGCAAGAGCGGGAGTGGGTATTAGGATGGTTCTGTGGGAAAAGTGTTTACTGGGAGAGCATAAGGATTTGAGTTAGAATCTTCAACATCCAAGTTGGAAGCAAGATTGATGGCATACATTCAGACCACAGCACTGGGGGATAGTGAGAGATGAATGCCAGGATCTTGTTGGCTAGTCACTCTATCTCGGATGGTAACCTCTATGGATGCCTAATGTCTGCCCGTGCCTTTCCTCAGAGTGAGCTCGGCTAGAGGGTCCTGAATGAATACCTCCACATAGAAGTTTGGTTTCTGTGTGAGGAAGGTTTGAATTCTTGAATCTTTTCCTTTCTAATGGGGATACGTGAAGAAAGAAGCTTTACTTTCAGGTTTTAGGATTTCCAAGAGTATCGAGGAAGATGTCTATTTGTGTTTCCATTCAAAAATCAGAATCTAAAAACTCAGTTATTAAAGCAGCGAATTCATGGCCATGGTACTGGGTGGAGCTGAGTTGTGGCTAAGGGGGTCGAGGCTTTGCTTTACATGTGCAAGACTGTAGGTCCTACCCTTAAAACTAATAGACAGACAGACAGACAGACAGACAGACAGACAGAGTTGTGCAAAGACCTACTATGGCAAAAGACATTGCCTGATATTTTTGAGGTCACCAAGGTGCTTGAAATCTAAATTTTTGCCTTTCCACCCCACAAGTGTTGATGATAGGTCTATGTTCCAGTTTAGAGGGGAGGGGAACATGCTTTACACAGATAGTTTCCCTAAAGTTCCAGACTGTTAGTAAATGCTGGTGTTGTTACAGCTGTGGGCATAATCTCAGGACACATGAGTTCCAATGTCCCCTCTGCCACTAAGAGTCCATGTGACAGCACAGACACCACTGCTCTCTAAGCTGATTTTTTTTTTTGTCCATCACTAAAATTCCAAGAGTGAATTAGATGGTTTTTAGTCCCTCTACAAGCATGTTGTCTAGAATATCTGTAAAATATCTAGGATTTTATATTGACAGTATTTTCAGGAAGGCCATTCCATATACATGGAATGCATTATACATAATTTGAGGGAAAGGGAAAGTTGTGATTCCTAATATTTAAATGGAATTTATGTTCACAATACATTTTCACAATCCAGTCTTTTGCTTGTATTGTGGAATTTGTTTTGAAAGCATCCTCAGCCCAATTCACTGGCAGAAGAGATGGAGAAAAGTTAATGTCCTCTTCAGAACAGGTTGTCCATCAAAGCTAGGATGAAGACTAGATAGTTTCCTTATATCTCCTTCTTTAGCTGCTTCTAGAGAGACTTGTTCCCTGTTTCTGTGAGGTTTGTTCTCATAGACTCTTCATGCTAGAGAGGGAAAATATCAAAAGGTATAGATAACTATCTAGATAAAAGGCTTCCATTGCTCTCCTAGATGTAATAATTTCTTGCACCATTTTACTTTTTGAAATACAGCTTTTGTTTTTATATCAGTGATACATCCTAAACTATGTTGCTTCTTTTCCCATGACAGTGAGAATTCTCACAGTAATTCCTTGATATCTCTCAAGAATTCCTTGATATCAGCTCACATATTTTCTTATTGTTTCTATGTGGAGATTCCATGATAGGGTTTAAGCAGTTTCACATATCAAACATCATGTATCACACATATCATACCCCCCCCCATGTACTACACATCACACATACATACACACCACACATCACATACCATACACACCACACATAAACACACACAAATACACACACACATATCACACATACCAATATACCACACACACACACACACACACACACACACACACACACACCACATCATAAATATGTTGTGGATGGTTTGGCTAGGGATGTGTGTGTCACTCCCTGCCATCACCACCACACACACAGTTTTACCTTGAATATGGACTACTCTGTATTTCCTTTGTAGTTCTATATGCTCTTAAATTTCTATCACATTCTCACTTT
>JADRCD010225942.1:0-25478 GCA_019843815.1 Montemys delectorum
GGCCCCTCAGGGTGGGGAGTGCGCTGATTAGGCGTTCAGAGTTGCACTTCCTCCCAACTGATACATCTACAACACAACCCCATACCTAAGGTTCAGGGAAAAGCATAGAATAGGAGTGGGGGGAGAGGCTCTAAGAGCCGGAGGAACAGGACATCTGCCGAGGGATGGAGGGAGAGCGTCTTCTACATGCAACAGGGAACCTGAACCCATGCAGTCTCAACAGTATGGCTATCGGCAAGACCTGAACCATGGCAACACTCACTGACATGCCAATAGAGATGGGAAAAATCTCACAAGGCCCCGGCCCAAGAGGAAGAGCTCTCTATGGACATTACAGCTGCCAAGAGAGGAGCAATCTCTGTGGACAAGGCCCCTGGTAGCTTATCCAATCCCAAGCACTCATCCTTCAACACAAAAACATCTGAGCAACACTAAAGTAAGCTCAGCAGATTAAATGTATAAATATTATATGTAAATATACATGAATATTTAAAAAATAAGAGGGCATGAATCTGAGAAGACATGAGAAGGATGCAAGAGGAGTCAGAGACCAGAGAGAGTTGCAATAATAAGAAATGATGTAAGCACAGTATTCTTATATAAAATTATAAAAAATAAATTAAAAATATAAATAAAGGGTTTAGATTCCTAAATTTAACTTTAAATTAAAAATAAAAGAGGAATTCAGAGTCATGCCTCCCATTTCTAGCCTGAGTGAGTAGGGACCTGTATCCCAGCCTAATCCCCCAGGGAACTCTCCTTGCACTGTGAGCTCTTGGCAGGCCTGTACCCACCCTCACTGCCTTTCCCTGTGTGCCCTGGGATTTTCCTTGTGGCAGAACTCATGCAGTAGGGTACCTGGGGAGGGAAGAGTGTGGGGTAATTCCAGTCTAGCTTGTGAGGTGAAAAGGAGCAAGTCTCTAAGCTCTAGTTTAACCTGGGTGGTCCACGAATCCCACCCAAAAGCACAAACCTGGAAAATAAGCGGAGCGCGCAGGATTTAGAGTCCTGGCAGAGGGTCCTGTGAGAGGGGCGGTGTTTCAGAAGCCATTTGGGAAGCACCTGATATGCTAGAGTTGAATTGCCAACCGTTACTAAAACTACTCAAGAGAGAATAGAAATTTATAGATTTTTTTTTCAGGTAGTCACTACCCTGCTCCACCCCACCCTGCTGCCCCACCCCAGAAGTAGACACAACTGTGTAGACCAGGACCAGTTTTAGTGAGAAAAGCTATTCCCAATTACATGATCCATTGAAATCTCTTCTTTTACTACAAAGATGTAGATTTAGTTGTTAATATCTAAAGCATTATTGTTGTTGTTGAATAGTAAATGACAGTAAATAATTATTCTGGCAGAATAATAATTACTTAGTGGTAAAGGGAAGGAACAGAGCCCCTAGATTTCAGAGCAGTGTAATACAACAAGACTATTAAGAAAGTGATTCTTGTTTAGCAATTATAGCCTTAACAGGATGCCAGGTGCTCTACTAATTATACTGATAATTAAGTTCATGTGCTCAAACAGCTCAAGGAAAAAAAAATAACCATATATGCACATCCTTGGATCCACTTACTCTTGGTTTGCTTTCAGAGAAGGTTCTGCAGCTCTCTCCGCACAGCCTCAGTCAGAGGGGAAAGGGCCGAGCTCTGGCTGCATCTTGGCATGTTAGCAGGGCCAAGAGGGAAAATTCACAGAAGCTACAGAGAGCTAATTGGAGCCCTTTGTAACAAGTCTACAGAAATAAGGAGCGACTGCAGCAGAGCTGCCAGCCCGGAGGCTCAGGTGGAGCCCGGAGGCTCAGGTGGAAGAGATGAACTCTGAACTCTGGCCTTGGGAGGGTATGAAGTCTCGCCCCTGTGGCCCAAAGGGGCCCATTTGCTCCTAAGTGGGTCTATTAACCCTTGGACTCTCCACTGCTGGTAGGATTATCCTCACTGAATCCTCGAGTGGACAAAATCCACCAGGCAAATATTTCACTATTGAGTTTCGCTGTTCCCTTGTTCAGTTCTTCCTGTTGATATTCAGGTTTAATCACTTGTTCCTCTTCTGAATCTCTGCCTTCACATGAGTCTGGCCACGGAGTCCAACACCCACTGTGCTTAACTGTCTTGCTAATTGCTAACATTGAATAATATTTTGTTATTTACACCTATACATTATGTGAAAGAAAAAAAAATCCTCATGCATTTCTTTCCATGCTGAATCTTCCAAGTTTCAACTAGGAGGGAAAAGTTACCCCATGGATCTCAGGATGAAACTGAAATTCAGTAATAATGTCAAATTTTTCCTCTGAACCCCATTTCACCATGCTAGATCGACAAGAGAATTATTCAGCCTAAAGCTCTAATACACAGACTCAATTCCCAAACCTTTAAACCAGATGCTTTTCAGTTAGGCAAAGGGTAGGATGTCTTAAAGCATCCTCCTTAGGAAGCCAATAACAGGGACACAGGCTTATAAACATCTGAAGCACAAGAGGCAAAGAGAACTTTGCTCCATATCAGAGAGGGTCAGGAAACCTGAATCCCCAGGAAATGAACATTGGCTCTGGATCTGTGTGCCCTACTTTATCCAACCCTTGGAGGAAAGGAGCTGAGCTAGTGAGATGGCTGTGAGGGCAAAGCAAGTTTCCCTCAGTAGACCTGTCATCCACCCATGAGAGTCTTCACTGGCACCAACTCACGGAGCAGTCAAACAGAAATCCACTTCGATATCGTGGGGATGGGAAACTGTACTGTGCTGTAGAAGGTGAGGCTCGGAGGCATGCATGCATCCAGCAGAGGAAGAAGCCATGTCCATCCCAGTGAGGAAAGCAAGGCAGTAGACTGGCTTCTGTCACCAAGAGAAGGGGAAGTTCACAGGGCTCCACACAGAGCCCAGAAGGGGACAGAAAGGGATCAGGTTGTGACTCTTCAAAGGTCAGCCTTCAGAAGATATCTCCATCAGACAGGCTTCTTCTGACAGAGAGCCAGGATCTTCCAAACCATCACCACCATCTGGGCAGCAAGTGTTCAAACAAACGAGCCTTCCTGGGAATGGGGACGGGGTCGGGGGAGTGGGAAGTTCATTTCACATCCAACCCAGATTGTCTGTATTATGTCAAAAGTCAAAAGTGCTCCTTGAGTGCAACTAATGAGTTTGGTGTCTGTGAATCAAGGGACAAGTTAGATGGTAAGCAGACACTTAGATGGCAATCAAAAATACTGAGATAGGAGGAAGTAAGAGCTAGCAAAGTAAGAAAGTGAAGAAGTGGAACTTTAAAGACTGAAACCAAAGAATTAAGAGCCAGTCAATGAACAGAATCCAAAACTCAAAGATATGAAACAAAACCAAAACCAAAACCACAAAAAAACAAAAGACAATAACCTAGAATTCAAAACTTTTAATTCAGAAGTCTGTAACTATGGTTCAACATTTCTTTCTTTCTAATTGTAAGCAAAATGCTTTACATGCAGAGTTCATTTTTACCTTTGCAATAATTATATAAATGATGGTTCCACGCCCCACTGAGATGGAAAACTTTGGTTCCTGGACATCGCTTTAAACTCGCCTGAGGGCATTGTGATAAATCATTGGTAAAAGTGGGCTCTGAGCACAGACTGATTCCACACAACTTCTGAACAACTAAAATAAGGCCAGGGAGCCAACCTGAGAAGAAAGAGTTAATCTGAGAACTTGCTATTTCTTACAATTAGTAATGATCATATGCATAAGGCTGAATTTTTCACAGACAAAGGACCAAAAGCTGTGGAGTAAAAGAGCTCATTATAAAACAGAAAAATAATTAATGAAAAGAAACAAACTCATCTTCTGAAAAAGGAAAAAAATAACTTTTCAACTTAATTGGTAAAGAATCTCGTATTGGGCAATAAATCTCAACAGCCTGTATTTCTCCAGCATCAGCGTTATTTTATTCAAATAAACATGACTTTAAAAAGCAAAATTAGTGAAAATATTAACATCTCAACCAAAGTCACTTCAGTCGTGCCGAGGAAAAGTTATTTCCCGATCGACCTGGAGGCTTGCTGTGGGACAGGAGCGGCGCCATGCTGGGACCTACCGCCACTCTCTGCCAAGTCTTCTCAACTTAACCCCGCCCAGCCACACCCCATCCCCACCCCCAGCCCTAACTCCACCCCAGCTCCAGCCCCACCTCAGCCCCACCCCACCTCAGCCCCACCCCCAGCCCCACCCCAGCCCGTGGCATCTGCTCTGCTATCCCTCACAGCACTTTCTAGTCCTTATCCTTTTCACTCTGGAATTCTTTGCCTCAGATAATTATCAAGGTTACTTTGATGGTGCTCAATGTATACGCTACCCCATCCTCCATTACTCTGTTTCTGTATTAGCAAAAGCTCTCTTTATTGCTTACAATTCCATCTGCACATAGCCTTGCCTGCCCATCGGAGCTCTCGGCAGCATACACACCTTTAGGAACCAAGTCAATGGGTCTTCAGTCTATACTGGCAGATATAGAAACTAAGACAAAGAAAGGGCTCCATCGGTGAAGCACTCTTGCCGCACGAGCATGAGCCTGACTTTGAATCCCCTGCATCTTGATCCAGAGGATTAAAATCTACAACCATAATGGGCAGAGAACACGGCAGCTGGCAGACAGGTACACAATAGCTGAGTATTCACATCTGATCCACAAGCATGAGGCAGAGCGAGTGGGGTGAGGTGGGAAGAGAATGGGGCTGAGAATGGGATGGGCTTTTGAAACTTCAAAACTCACCCTGCAGTGACACACTTCCTTCAACAAGACCATTCCTTCTAATCCTTCCCAAAGGTTTTCACCAACTGGGGACCAACTATTCAAACATAAGGGCCGATGGGGGTCATTCTCACTCAAAGCACCATAACCCGTTAGCCTGGTCTATTCAACGGCAAAGAACTAAGTGACTTCGTCTCAAATAGATAGAAGGCAAGGAGCACCACTAGATAACTGTGGCATATGTGTGCCTGTACATACACATACATACATACACTCACACACACATATCATACACATACACACAAAAAGATTACAAAGTAAGATGAAAGGCAAAATAATAAAATAAAATGATAAGCAAATGTTCAGCAGATCACAGCTTGATTTCCCAGATCTTGGGAAATGGAGGCAGGAGAATTAGTGTGAGTTTGATGTTAACTTGAACTACGTGGTAGTCTATGTAGAACATTCCAAGCCAGTTGGACATTCAGCGTGGGACCATGTCTCAAAACAATGACAACAACAAAAACACACAACACACACACACACACACACACACACACACACCACATATATAAATATCCATACAATGAGAAAACTGCAACATCTGCACCTTGAAGGCAGAAACAAAGTCAATCATACAACTATAAAAATAAACGTGAACGAGCAAAACTCCTCTTCTAGAGCAAAGGACTTCAAGATGAATATACAACTCAGTCCAACCACAAAACTACCAAATCCACTGTGAGTTTAAAGGTGAAATCATACACAGTGGGCAGGAAAGCCCTAAGAACAAAAAGAAAAATGACAATAGAAACAGTATTTTGGCTGGGCGATGGTGCCACATGCCTTTAATCCCAGCACTTGGGAGACAGAGGCAGGTGGATTTCTGAGTTCGAGGCCAGCCTAGTCTACAGAGTGAGTTCCAGGACAGCCAGGGCTACACAGAGAAACCCTGTCTCGAAAAACCAAACCAAACCAAACAAACAAAAATAACAGTATTTTGAGGAAAACTGAAAATGAGACTTTTTCTACTCCTTCATCAACAGATTGCATACAGAAAATTAGTAACCAGTCTGCGACTTTCTCCCATCTCTTCCCCATGCTTGTATTTCCCGCGCTGATTTCCCATCCACTGCCCTGGTTCTCAGTCTGGTCTGTCCTTCCTCTAAGGCTGTGGCTCTCAACCTTCCTAAATCTACAACTCTTTAATGTGGTTCCTCATGGTGTGGTGACCCCTCCCCTCAACCATAAAATTACTTTGTTGTTATTTCATAAGTGCAATTTTAGTGCTGTAATTAATCATAATGTGAATATCCGATAATCAGGATATATGATATGTGACTCCCGATGGGGTTGTGACCCACCCACAGGCTGAGAACCACTTCTATAGGGAGACATCTTCCAGAATCTTGAAAATGCTTCTCCACACTCAGTATGTGACTTGATCCTACACTGAACATAAATTTGTTATTTTAAGAAAGGTATTCATAATTGACCTATCTAACATGAACAAATACCAATTTACCCTGAATACAAAGTATACATTCTTAATTTTCAAACAACTTACAGGAAAAAATGAAAATATTATATCAACTATGCAAAGTATTTTTAAAATATTTGTATAAAGTACAGAGTAAGAGAAAAATGGCAACATTTGAAAGATTTATATTATATAAGAAAAAATCCAGTACTTTGCCAGGCAGTGGTGGTGCATGTCTTTGATCCCAGCACTTGGGAGGCAGAGGCAGGTGGATCTCTGAGTTCGAGGCCAGCCTGGTCTACAGAGTGAGTTCCAGGACAGCCAGGGCTACACAGAGAAACCTTGTCTCGAAAAACAAACAAACAAACAAACAAACATCCAGTATTTTTTATAAATAGAGAGAGAAATGTGACCTAGACACTAGAAAAATTAACAAGAAAACAATTTAGGCCACATCTCACAAGAAGTCTAGAGAGTAAATAGTCAAACAGTGTCTCTAACAAGCAAATAAATTTAAATTAAAACAATATCTTCAAGCTTTTGATTCTCAAATTTGCAAAGCTTTTTTAAAATATTTATTTATTTATTTTATGTATGTGAGTATACTATAGCTGTCTTCAGACACACCAGAAGAGGGCATCGGATCCCATTACAGATGGTTGTGAGCCACCATGTGGTTGCTGGGAATTGAACTCAAGACCTCTGGAAGAGCAGTCAGTGCTCTTAACTGCTGAGCCATCTCTCCAGCCCGGCAAAGGTTTTTTTTTTTTTTTGTTTTGTTTTGTTTTGTTTTGTTTTAAATCATTATAAAATATAGTGGTGGCTAAGATGAAATGAAAAGAAAATTCTCATGTTCTGCTTGATGGTAGAAGTAGAACTTGTATAGCCTTTGGGGAAATTTGTACAAAGTTTTGGAAGTGATAAGCTCCTGAAACCACTATTCTATTGTTAGAAAATTTTACCTGATGCTACACACTGTGTTTGTTCATAGAGCATAGACCCTGACAGCTCCTGTTTATAACACTACACATGTCAAGCAGCATTCTGTATGTTCTATACAAACCTGGCGTTATTTTCTCTGGCTACCTCATGGGCTAAGTAGTTGCATTTCATTCTCATTAGCGAAACGGGATCTGAAGCACATAGAGTTGAACCGATCTCTTTAACTTGCAACAGTGACGAAGTATCAGGACCAGAGTGGATCGTACAATAGTAATATTCTCTTGGGCATATATTACTTTTCCATTTCATAGGTTAAGAAGAACACGAAAGAAGGATCCAGAAGGTAGTTTAAAGTCCCTCTATTAATTACTTTTCTTGCTGCTATGAGAAAAGAGTTGGTAAAAAGCAACCATGAAACCATTTTGGCTCATGGTTTGAGGAGATGCAGTAGGTATCAGAGCAGGGAAGGCGGAAGGCGTGGTGGTGGGAACGTGAGGTAGGTGGGCGAGCTGTGTCCTCAGTGAGAAAGTAGGCAGATGTGAATGCTGGTGCTCATCTGGTTTTCCTTCTTCTCATTTCTTCTGCACTCCAAGCTACTGGGACAGTCTCGCCTATGTGCAGCACGGATTTTTCATTCTCTGTCAAACCTTTCTGGGAAGACCCTCACAGATACGTAGTCCTGTGGGACAGACTCATGCCCGTGGTAGCAAAGAGCCATGAAAACATTGAGCAGTTTGACTTGATTAGTAGGAAGGAAGACGTGGATGAATTTCACAAACACTCTGAGGAAATGATTGACACATGTAGATATGTGGAGGGAAGGAGAAGATTAGAAGGCAATAACAATGCTCGGGGGGGGGCAGATAGAATTGATCATATCTTTACTGGTAAGAAAGTTGGCAAGATCTTGCAAGGTGGACTCAACTTCCGTTGTGGTATCTAACTGCAAAGGCAACAACGTGAAGGATGTAGAGGGGACATTCACACTTGGGTAATTTGGAAAAAATAGATTATAAGAAAGAGCTTATGGAAAATGGGGCAGGATGGTGTTGCTTGAGAGCTGTCATGATAAACTGCTGGACTGCTTCTGTTTTGCCTAGCCAATAGTGTGATACGGAAGAAGTTCAACTGGGGGCTTCAGGTTGAGTTTCCATCAGGGAGTATTGGAGAGAAGAAGGCCGTGGAGAACATAGTTCTTTATAGAAAATTTGACTATGGGCTGATGAACTGGGTCTGGAGATAAAAGTACTTGCCACCAAGCCTGATGACCTGAGCTCAATCCCTGGGACCCACATGGCAGAATGAGAGAGTGAGCCTCTCACCCTGCTCTTGATGTTGACATATGGACTGTGCCATGTGTGTCCATACAAATGCATCCACAGTAAATAAGAGTGATTAAAAATAAATAAAATTCAGCAATGTGTACATATTTAGATGACACATAAAATTTCTAAAGGATAGGAATGAAGGCTTGGGTTTGTGTAATGAAAATGCTGGAAAGAGAAAAGTGATCAAGGAGATTCTCATGTCTACATGTTAAAATATTTAATATCCAGTTAAAATATTTTGCTATAGAGCAGAGGTTTTTCTCTTGGGGACAAAGACTTCTACTTGGCTTTCTAGTTAAATCTGCTGTAGCATTTTCTAAAGCTGAAATTCCTATTCCTACACACATGGATTCTGGTGTGAGACTGCCAGTGAGGTGTGGGCGTATTCTCTTCTAATCATTCTTCATGGCCAGCTGCACTGTGAAAAATTGATTCCCTGATTTGCCAGTCAAATGGCTGGGGCTATAACCCCCCTCCACCTTGAGATAATTAGGTTTAATCAGCAATTTTACAATAAATAATGGTTCTGTGAACTTGGGCTAGTCCCAAAGAGTAAAGTTTTACATGGTAAAATATGCAAAGGGGTCGTATACACATTTGTGTGTGTGTGTGTATGTGTGTGTGTGTGTGTGTGTGTGTGTGTGTGTGTGTGTATATATATATATATGTGTGTGTGTGTGTATACACATATATATATATGCATATGCATTTGTATGTATAGATATGTATATGAGCTTTAAAAAGATGTTTATACAACATTCAAAGGCTATGAATCCTATAACCTAGTCCTTAGAAGAAGGAGAGAAGATGAACCTCTGAATGCATCAATATTCACTGAAATCTTTGCAGAATTACCCTTTTTATCCTAGGCAGATAGATAGATAGATGCAGGATTCCATCACACTGATTTTCTTATTCAGTTGGTGGGATTTGTGTGTGTATGTGTATGTGTGTGTGCATGTACACAAATATTTATTTGTTTAGTGACAGGGTATTGCCATGCAGCCTAGGATGGCCTCCTACTTACGATGTAACCCGAGCTGGCCTTGCACTCATTATTCTTCTACTTTAGCCTCCCAACCTTGTGCTTACAGGTGTTTGCAATCATGGTCTGCCTTGTTTTGTTGTTTTCCACTGAGCCAAACACACATAGCCAATGTATTCGGGAGAGCAAAGACCATTCTGTTATCCAAGACCAAAACAAAGGAAACTGCAAGATGGCCTCTAAGGAGTCTCCTTTACCTGAGCGGGTGTTGGTGTCATTAAGCTCAGTGCTGGCAGAGGGCACATGGGGCTGGGAGCCGTCCTCACTGTAGGCTTTCAGAACATACTTCTCCAGGACACCTTTAACCACAGCAGGTTCATCCCAGGCCACCTCAACGCTATAGCCATTTATGCTCTGGGCTCTTGAGGGAGTTGGCACACTCTGTGGAGCTGGGAAAGAATAAAAGAGAGAGGGAGAGCGAGCGCCAGTCTGAGGGGATGACTGTTCCTATTCTTCACTTTTAATGGCAGCCGTAAATCAGGCTCGACCATTAGCATAAATACAATTTATTAGAGTTGTAACTTTTCAGCATTGATTTAATATGACTGCACATCTTGAGCCATTCAGTTTAAGCTATATTTCAAAAACCATCAAAACTCCATCGACAGAACATCCTTTTTAGTTGAGACCAGGTTTCCCCCCAAAACACTGATTGTATCCAATGTGTTTAAGCAACAGTCATCAGGGGGGAGGCGCTTGGTCGGCAGGTAACAGGGTGAAGGAGGATAATGATGTGCCACTTTGGAGCAAGGCAATTAGGCTGTTATTATCCACCACGAGCTGACGCTTTATGCCTTTCAGGTAGCCCAAAAAAGGCAAACCACACGTGTGATTGTATGTATTCCTGGAATGGCTATTCCCACTTTCAAATTCAAGTGTTTTTTTTTTTTTTTTTAATGGTTTTCAAATAAGCAAAGCTGCGGCAGGTATGATATATAGGGCACAGTTTTAATTGCATTTGGGAGGTAAAGGGAGTCAGTGCCCCGGACAGACTTCAAAATCAGTTTTGGAGACATTCTCTTCAGAGCATCTCAGAACGAAAAGAGAATGCTTGTAGGAACTATAGAAGACCTCGCAAGCTCAGTGCTGATTTCAAATATCCATAACCTTTAACTATTTGTTAGATATTTACATAGCTCTGATCAGTAACAACTCCATCACAGCTGACCACACTGGGGACACAAAGAAAGAGCCCACGGAACTGTGTGACAGCATGATGAACGAGAGTGAGGCTCTAACTGCTCCTGGGCTTCTGAGCCATCGATGGACGATGGGAGGCTGTCAGGTTCCCCACGTCAAACAGTCTCCTCCCCGACTTCACTGTTCAGACCAATACAACAGGACAGCTTTGCGGGAGGCAAAGTGAACATTAAGGGCGAGAGGAGGCACAGCGAGCAGCTCTCCGCCCTTAAAACACTACAGGCCTCGACAGAAAACAGCGCACGAAACCAAGGTGCCAGGAAAAGAGACAAGGGGAGAGAGGCTGATTTTATTAGTTGTGAAGTGTGGCGCAGGGCAAAGATGGTGCGCTGTCTACCAGATGGTCTTCTCATAAGGGACAGAGCAAAACTGACTCAAAAAATAATTAAATAGTGCAATTATTCTCCAGCCCTTGGGAGCTGCTTGGTGCTGTGGTCAGATTGCAAATGTGAATCTGTGACACAGGACCCGTGGTCCGATCATGGCTGTACCGTCAGAACTCCATAGAGGGGGTCACGTTGGGGAGTTAGCTAACAATAGATTTTCTAGCTACCCACTAAATTGCCTGAAAGCAGACTTTTGTAGCATATTTGCTAAGAACATGGTGGACTGTGAAACAGAAGTAGAAACATGTCAGTTACCAATGGCTATTTTATCCTGAGTCTTCTACCCACTCTGAACTCAAGGGGGGTCTTGAGAGAATGTTCACCTCAATGGTTTGTCTATACACAGATAATTATTTTTGTCTTCTTAGGAGATCCTACCATCATCCTCTCTGGAAAAAAAATCTATAGACAACGCGTCTTGAAAGCTATCGTTAGGGGTTGAACTGGCTGGTTGTGTGTAACAACTTGACACAAGCTGGAGTGATCACAGAGAAAGGTGCCCCCCCCCTTGAGAAAATGCCTCCATGAGATTCTCCTGTAAGGCATTCTCTCAATTGGTGATCAAGGGTGGAGGGCTCATCGTGGGTGGTGCCATCCCTGGGCTGGTAGTCCTGGGTTCTATAAGAGAGCAGGCTGAGCAAGCCAGGGGAAAGCAAGCCAGTAATAGTACTCCTCCATGGCCTGTGCATCAGCTCCTGCCTCCAGGTCCCTGCCCTGTGTGAGTTCCAGTCCTGACTTCCTTTGATGATGAACAGCAACGTGGAAGTGTAAGCTAAATAAACCCTTTCCTCCCCAACTTGCCTCTTGGTCATGATGTTTTGTGTGGGAATACAAACCCTGACTAAGTCAGTGATCTATCTCAGGATCTTATAGCCTCAGGCAGTAACCAGTTATTGAGAAGTATGAGAGAAGAGTACGGTGAAAAGCATGTTTTGGGACTTCTTTTTTTTTTTATTTTATTTTTTATGGCCAGAGAAACTGTCCTCAGAGACATTGCCACCTCTAATGTGCTAGGCTTTCTGACAGACATTCTATTGTATTAGTGGAAAACTCCTGATTCATCAAGCACTTTGTGGTCAATAGCTCCCAGTCATGCCACCCTCAGAAAGACTATGCTGTCACACTCAGAAGTACAGAACACCTACCCGCTGCTCGGGAGTCTGAGATCTGGTTTAGCACGTCTCCTCACTGTTTCTCTTCTGATGTGAAAACATTAAACTTAACTTGAAACTTTTTACTCAGTGAGGGTCCCTCTACAAGGCTATTGTTCGCCACCATGGCAAATGTACCCTAGGTCGTGATAAAGAGATGTCCCTGATTCTGTAGTGCACTCGCTGTGACACCTCAAGAACTTATCATCGCGTGTAATGGTACCCTCATGTCTTTCTTCCCCCTTTTGTGATATAGATGATTGGTAGATATTCCCCACTCTGAAAGAGCATGGGGGGGCACCTGTTAAATCTTTAAGTACCTGTTAAATCTTTAGCTTCCTTTCTCTGAGTCTAAGGAGAAAGAAAAAGCCCTAGCAAGACACAGTTAACTCTGACAACATCAAATGCAGTGCTCTGCGTTTTTCCCACAGCCATTTTCGAACCAACCCGGCTTCTTCAGGGTTCATGTGTACAGACACGCATGCATATGTGAACACAGTTATGCTTGCAAATCAGCAGAGTTTACCTGTGCCCAATGTGTGTCCCGGACTCCAATCACTGCACACCGAACCTCCTGCGTGTGAGGCTGTGACCCGATACAGGTATTCTTAAAGGGAAATAAGAAGTAGAAAGTTTAAAACCGGCTTCCTTCAGACTTGCGGTGGGCTTTCAGCAAGGGAAAAGAAAGCAGATGGCGGAGCTGTGGCGTTTAATTTAGAGACAGCCATATTACCTGTAAAGGGCTGGAGACCGCTCTCGTAAACACTCTGCTGGCTTCCCCGGTAAACCAGGATGGAGTTATTTTCCCCACAGTTAACAGTACTGTCACTTGATAGGCATCCATCCTGATTGACTCTGACAGCACGGCTGGACACAGATGCCAAGTTAACGACAACACCCCGTGTCAATGCAACTTCTTTCACGCAACCTCGGAACCCTAGCAAACAGAAAGGGATTCGTGTCACAGAAAGGGCTTGGGTCATTAATGACCAACTGTTTTTGTACTCTGAAGTTTTACCTCTTGGGGGAGGGTTTAGTTAGGGACAGTGATTAAAGTCTTGTTTGAGAAATCTTTAAGGCTCTTGCTTTTCATCTGGTTAAATCGTTTCACAGATGTGTTTATAGATGCCATTTTGAAAGCTGTATACACATAGATAATTACAATCCTACTTTGGCACATAAACAGGATTTCTTTTGCCTGTATAGGCCTATGTATTCTAAATTCTTTGTGCTATAAAGTACAATTTAAACTTTCATACAAGATAGAGAGGAGTCTCCACATGCCTAGTCAACATAGGATAATTATTTTCATGAACAAGTGGTAAGGAGTGAAAAAAAAATATCCTTGGATTTGTATGATTTGGGAACAAAGTAGACTATGAAATGTTTATGTAGGATGGTAAGGAACTTACTCTTCATTGTTTTTAATGTGGTATGAGCTGTATAATCATAATTTTATTAGTATGGAATATATCTCAGAGAAACCGGCAGGAGAAGCCAAGAGTCCTGTGCTCTGTCATTTTCTCTGTCCTCTGTCATCTTGAATAGACACCTTGGATGCACACCGGGGTTTACATTCAAATTAGCAAAGACCATCATCAGTCAGTGTCAGCAACATTAACCCCGTAAACTTCCTGGACTGTGCATTTCACATGTTGAGCCTGAAACACGGACTACCACTGCCAGGGAAAGTGAACAAGTGACTTTGTAGATTTCATTGTGTTCGCTAGAGAACAAGCATAGACAAATAGCCGCTCAGCCAAGGAATCACCGTTTCCTTAAACATGTGTTGACAGAGGCCATGGCTGGGAACTCTGGCCAGAAGATGCCCAGAAATATGACTCAAATTTGGATGAAAGGGGAGTGTAGTCAAAACTCCCCCATAAACACTCACTTTTCAGCACAAGACAATGTCAAATTTGAAAAGTCTGGGCACACTGTGAGTGTTCTTAAAGATTAAAATGGCCAAATCGTTCTCTTCAGTGTTTAGCTGATATCTTATTATTTCTTCTGTGGTGTTAAACTACAGTCTACTTCCTTTTAAATGCCTTTGGCTATTATTCCAATTCCTTCAGGCCTGACTGATCAATACTGCGAGTCTATCTTCAATACATGGTAGACATGAAAAGAGTTGGTTGAATTGAGTTGGAAGCAGTGAGGCTTGGTATAAGATGTATTTGCTGGAAATTTCAGAGCCAAAGAATTCTGTTGTTAATAGCAGCCATTCTCTGATGATACGTATGAGGATCATCTCACAGCTCTGCGTCCTATTTTCTATCCCCATAAAAAAGAGGACAAAAAGACAGGCGGCTTTCACCATGTGGCTATGCTGCTCTAAGGAATTCCACACGCTTCTGGAGCTTCGGGTTGTCAAGATGGAGTTCTGGAGATGGGGTGGGGATGAAGATGCGCCGCTGTTCATATACGATGCTACTAAAAGGCCTATTTAAAATGGCAACAAAGCCTCTGGGGGATGGTCTGGATCAATCAAGGGCTTGTTATGTGGTTGTGAGAAACTGATTTCTATCTTTGGAAACCAAATAAAAATGATGGGCAATCACCCGAGCTTGATGACAAACCTTTTGAAGACTTTGATCACAGCACATGGTGCAATCAAGATGCTGTGGGCCAGGAAGCCTCCTGCCTGATGGCTAGCTCTCACAGTACTGAAAGGTGATCTCCAGGTTGCTAGGGGATAAATCATGCACAGCCTCATCAAAGCTATGGGGAAGATGTGCTGATGGGTACAGGAGTCGCATGAATGTTACAGTAGCAACCAGTTACTTTATTATTGAATTTCTAACTGATTTATTATTGGCTTCATTATATATTGGATTGGAGGCCAGCTTCAGAGAAGGAGAGGCATGCCTAGTACCATAAGTCTGACCAAGTACCCACAGCTGGGAAGCTCAAAGGCCCCAAGGGTGAATCTACTACTGTTATTTTGCTAAAACAATACTTAGTATCAAACCGCCCTTTAAATGTATAGCCCTGTGCCCTTAGATTAGTGTAGCTCAGAGATCCTCCAAGAAACTTCTTTGTGCAGTGATTAGTGTAGAAACTCACAACGGGTCAAAGTACAGAGAAAAATGGCGTAGGAAGGCTCAGTGTCTATATCATACTCCTTACTTAAGGTCCGGGGAACACTCCAGAAGAGAGTGTGGGAGGATTAGGAGAGCCAGAGGTCAGGGGTGACCGTAGCGAAACAATGTCTTCTGGGCAGTACGGGGGTCCATGTGTGCGTGAGCTCTAGACAGATATCCTGCAGAAGACCTGAACAAGATCAAGCCAGCGCACATTCCAACACGGAGTAAGGAGGGGCTCCCATGCTTCCATCACAAGCTGAGCAGCTAATGCCTATGGACGGCCAATAGAGGATGGAGGGTCAGTTTGCTTTAGCAGTATAGTGCCTGGTAGGCAGAGTGCTCTCCAGATCTTCACCCATCCCTGTATAGGGTGCACAAAATGGACTTAGTGATATATCTATATCTATATCTATATCTATATCTATATCTATATCTATCTATCTATCTATCTATCTATCTATCTATCTCTATCTCTATACATATCTCTCTATCTCTATCCATCTCTCTATCTCTCTATCTCTCTATCTATCTATCTATCTATCTATCTATCTATCTATCTATCTATCTATTTATCTATCTATACCAAGGCAAGAAATTGAAATGTAGAGAGTAGGTGCTGGAAGACAAGAGTTTTGGTTAAAAATGATCCACTCACATTGAACACATGTGTGGATGTCCTAAAGACTGAGTGTTATAGCGGAGGCCTTTTAAGAAGTGCTGGGTGTGTTTGTAACTGCTTGTCCTCCCAGTGTTTGGGAAGGAGGAGACAACAGATCCCTGAGGTTTTCTAGCTAGTCAATCTAGCCAGCCAGAGATATGTAGACAAGCGAAGAATCCTGATTTCATAATAAATGAATAAATACCTAAATATGTGGACAGTACCCAAGGAATAACACCAAAGGTAGGCTTTTGGCCTCCGTATGCAAAGGCATACATATTCACATGCAGGCACAGTGTATACCTGGATGTATATGCATGTACACGTAAACATACAGCAAAAAAACTGGTTAGAAGTTTCATGTTCATCATGTTTCACTATAATCTTCAAAACTTAAACATCTGATGACATGGAGATCTCTTTACAGCATAGATATTTAAAGGAAAGGCACAAGTGTGGTAAATACCTTTCAGTGTGTACACAGAGGGTTTCCAGGGAGGCAAGAAGTGGGTTTTCAGGCACTAACTGCTAAAGCAGGCTCCTGGGGCCCTAACCTGCTGGCAAAGACACTGAGCCGACTTGCAGGGTCCTACTGGGGTTCCTTCAGTTGGAACAGATTCCTCTGACAGAGTGACTCTATTATTTCAACCCCATGTCACCAAACTCTCCCTAAGACACTTCACAACTTGGATGAATGTGATAATAAAAAGCTGGGAAAGGAATTGCTTTTGGTGGAGTGGAGACTCTTCATCCCCTGCCTTTGTTAAAAAAAAAAAAAAAAAAAAAAAAAGAACCAAAGGTCCTGTACCCTTTTCCCTTTTGCCAGCGCACCGGAATGTCTCAAGTGTCCATGTGGAAGGATCAGAAAAGCAGCACTGGGCTATGTTCCCTGAGAGGCAGGTAGACTACGTTCTAGCCTGCCCCTTCCCTGCCTTCCAGGGGTTTTAGACAGAGTACACATTACAGGATTATGTGCCTTGGGCAGTTATAGCTGGCCCGGATGTGTTTGTTGTGATATTTCCAAGAGGATGAACTCCTATAGTTCTGTGAGATTGTTACAAGTTTATCAAATAAAGTTGCCTAGAAGTTTCAAAACAAAGAGGGAAAATTAATTTTACAATTGATTCGAAGGACAATTACATTAATGGCTAGAGAAAATAATAATGTCAATACAACCCCAAAATGGAGTCTGGAAAAAAGGACGCTCTAATTAGAAAGCATAGAGAAGGATGAGGTAAAAAAAAAAAATAATAAAGACTACTGAGAGGACTGAGAGAGATACATTAAGTAAACATGAATCATTTCAATTACGCGTGGCTGCCTGTAGGCTATACATCTCTTTGTTGGATATTCTCTCAGGTGAGCATATATCCAGCTAAAATAGATCAGCATGTCTCAAAGTATCTGAGTCAGAATCTTAAGGCACAGAGTGCATGGGGTGAGGGAGTCTCTCAAACCTGGACTTTTATCAACATTTCATCCCACTTCTGTGTACCTGGAAAGACGACGATGACGTTGAAGATGACGATGGCGATGATGTCGACGACGATGAAAAAGCTAATTTCTGTTTCTTACTTTCTTTAAACATTACTATGCTTGAAGGCTTCAATAGTTTATTAGTGGCTTAAAACCAGTGACACAGATAAAAACCCACACACTAAAAAAGCTTAGTCTATGCATAAATGAAAAGTGCATTGACATCATAGACGTACGTCTAGTTTAGGTAAAATTGCTCCCCTTAGGCCTGTGTTGTGCTTTACATTTTTTTCTCAGCGTCAGTTCCGCACGCTGTTTCATTCATGTCTCCGAGGCCCTCGGTGGTAATAGGGTCAGGGGTGATTCTCTAGTCTAAGCCTGGATACGGAGTTTGTTTTATCCAACACTGCCCAGCCCCACATAAACACAGTACTATCACTCACAGAGATTTACCAGATTCCCTCGAATACCAGAAAGCCTGAAAATCTAGGGCCAACCTTGTGTGAATGTAATATTTTTAGCAGCTGCTACGTCTTAAGTGCCTTGAAAATGTCATTACTGTCTCAGATCCTGGTTATTCATTAACTCCTTACTGCTACTCTGTTCAGAGCGTCCTTACAGCGCCCCATATATTCTCAATCCGAAGTCATTTAAATCTTTATGTACTTACCAAATAGGCAAAGACTGCTTTGTGGAAATTTTAACCATTCATGGGGCGCAGATTTTAAAATGTACAGAGGACATTCTCTCTATGAGAGCGCGGTTGGTCACACTTGGAAAATTTCTGCTGTTCCCAAGTCACAGAGATGGAGCAATGGCAAATGCCAATCAAAAAAATATGCCAATCAAAAAAAATATGTACGGAATTCAAACTAAGGCACCACATCATCTTTTGCCATGTGGTCTCCTTTTTTTTTTTTTTTTTTTTTTTTTTTTGAGACAAGGTTTCTCTGTAGTCCTGGCTGTCCTGGAACTCACTCTGTAGACCAGGCTGGCCTCGAACTCAGAAATCCGCCTGCCTCTGCCTCCCAAGTGCTGGGATTAAAGGCGTGTGCCACCACTGCCTGGCCACTGTGGACTCTTGTATCTGCTTTCTAACCATGCAATCTCCTGCAGATGCTCCCTTCCCTATCTCTCACCTCCCTCATCCATCAGGCGGGGTCATGAATCACCATGGCTCACCTACAGGCTCCTTGTGAAGAACTCCCTTTGTTCTTCTCATGAGAAGTGCTCAGGGGAATTACACTCAGGTTCAGATGCTGTTAGCCATTTTCCTTTTGGTTTTGAGTCAGGGGTCTCACTATGTAGCCCAGGAGGGCTCCAAAATTGTCATCCTCCTGCCCGAGCCTCTCCAGTGCCAACACAACCAACTGCCTTTTAAAATAATTTTTTTTCTAGTTAAGTACAAACATATATGAGTTAAGTGCTGGGTTAGGAGAGCTGTTTTCTCTTTTCTGAAGATTATTGATAAATATGTCTAATTTTTCCATAAATATATTTGAAATTCTACTAAACTTAGTGCTTCATCTGCTTTCTCTATCCAAAAATTCTTCTGAAGAGCTCTGGAGGTGACACGCTCTGGTGTTAGAAGCTGAAGTGTATGAAATTAATACTAGTATTTTCCTAGTCATTCATTCATGTCTACACAACCATCTATCTTTTACCTTCACATATAATGATCACTATTTTTAATTTTTCTATTTTTCTAATTTATTTTGTTTATTTGACCTTTTAATTTTATTTTTATTAATCATTTTATCCATTTACATTTCAAGTGATCAATATTTTAAAAGCTCAAACCTTATGTGTGTTCAAGGAAATTTTGCATGTAATACATATAAAGTTGGTTTATCGGTATGACATTTTTCTTTGCTGAAGACATGTTGAATAAATATGCTGAATTTAAGGAGTGTGAGGAGACACTCTTAGGATCGATGTGGCGAACTGTCTGGGGCCACTTGAGAGGTTAAGAGCACTGTCTGCTCTTGCAAGGGACCTGGGCTCCATTTCCAGCCGCCATGGTGTCTCTAACCTTCTCTAAGTCCAGTTCCAGTGGATCTGACGCCCTCTTGTGGCCTTTGCGGGCACTGCATTGCATGTGCAAATGCTTAGGCAAGACACACATAAAAATAAAGAAATCTTTAAAACTTACAAAAAAATATATAAATATACATTAAAAATCTGTGTGAAGAAATATCCAGTGCGTGTTTTACTTTTAAGGGCTGTAAGAAAAGGGAAGGTGGGTTGGTGGGGTTTATTTTAGTGTACGTCTACTTCCATATTAGAAACAGCACAACCAAAGCCTGGTGGGACCCGGATGTCCAATGGTGTATGCCTCTAAAGGGAAGTTACCTTGCTCCAGAGTCAAATGTCTGTAGAAGTCTTGCAGCTCCTGTGGGATCCCGCCCAGGTAGACAGGTGAATTCACCAGCAGAGGCTGGCCTCCAGCCTGTGAGGTGTTCTTCTGAAGTTCATTCACACCAACTGACAGCACAGAGCCTTCCTTTCTGACACTGACTGTATTCCACTTTCTATCACAATAGGCCAGGCCCAGCCTGAGATCCACTCTTGTAAAGATAGAGCTGGAATTCAACTTCAAGCTCAGCAGCCCTCTCTTCAGCTCCACCTGTACGTCATATTCAAAAAGACAAAGAGGCACGTCAGGAAGCTGCAGGACGGCGGCTTCAACAAGAACAGAAGGTCAGTTTCCCGAAGAAAAGCAAGGCACAATAAGCCATCCCTTATCCTAAGCAGAGCTGAGGTAATGGGTAATGAAATACGCTGCAAGCTTACAATTGTCATGAAGAATGTTGTATTCAGTCAAACAAATTCATACCCAGTAATGATTATGCTACACAGTGTGATATTATGGAGACACCAGCTTCCTCTGTAGCATAGTTAATGGATTAAATCCTACTATAAATGACTGGCAAAGTGGAGAACAGAACACTATGAACTATGACTCCGCTTTTTTTTTTTTTTTTTTTTTTTTTTTTTTTGAGTTCTCAGAAATGAGAAAATACGACTGCATGTATCAATTTAATTTGGGAGAAAATTTGACAGGACAATAAGAAAATGAAATGTCAGGCTTGATGAAGCTTGTTTTAAATGGTTAGTGAACTCAATTTCAAATTTGTGAGATATATTTTGATTCGATGTTTCAGTTTTATTCTGAGTCTCTAGCATAATTGGCTCTGTGTGTATTCTTTTAGATTAATGCACCATTTTCTAATGTCAGCATATTTTACCCAAATTTTCAGTGTAAGGGAAAAGCATTCATATTTTCTCTCAAAATGTTACATGATAATTATTTTACCAACCATTTTTTTTTGTTTTGTTTTAGGTGTGAAATCATGCCATACTAGTTGAAAGTATGAGAATAGAATGTTAAATAAAATAAACTAAATCTTGATGGGAAAAGAATATGTCTTCTATGATAGCAAAGGTGCATCTTGGAGCATTCCTGTAAGCCAAGAGAGTGACGAGATACCACATAAGCACATGAGCCACTCCCTCCCTGGGGGTCAAGAAAGATTTTTGAGGAGCTGGGGCAAAACTCTAAAGGCAAAAGTTGAACCACTTGCCAAGCAAGCTTAGGAATCCCTCACCAGGTGGAATGTGGCTCTCTGTAATTCTGGAATTATAGCACTGGGGAGGCAAAACCAGCAATCCCTAGGAACAAGCTGGACATATTGACTGGCTAGATTAACAAGCTCTAGAGTCAGCAAGAGACCCTGTCTCAATGAATACAGTGACGAGTAGATCCAAAAAGAAATTGAAGATCAAATTTGGACTCGATATGCATACATACACATGTGTATTCACACAAGTGCACTCACATATGAGCACAAGCACACACGCACGTGCGCAAGCACACACACACACACACACACACACACACACACACACACACAGAAGCACTCATTCATACTTAACTGCACTATACCCCAGAAGTAGAAATCTCTGTTTTTGTTGAAAACTTGGTTGTGCCATGTGATGTGTTTCTGGAAGCTGCGTGATGAGAGGATGTCTTGCTGGAGCAGGCATCCATTTTAGATTAGCTGTCTTGTGAAAGGACATGTGATGTTTTGCTGGAGCGGACTCTCGAGAAGGCATGCGATGCTTAGGAAGAATGTAAATACAACCCTACAGACAGTGAATGCTGCTCTTCTATTGGTTCATCTTGCAAGGCTTTGCTGGTCTTAACTGATCTTTGCTTGTTGTGACTTCAAAGAGGGAAACATGCCAGAAAACTTCTCGTGGTATTCCAGCTGCTTCTTGCTGCTTCTTTGGACTTGTGCCGATTTGGGGAGTCCTGTGGCTTCTTCTGGATGAAGACGCTCCTGCTGATTGCTATTTGATGTTTTGGACTGGACTGTCAATAATATACTCTGGTTTTAAATGAAGGAGATTAGAATTGCCCCAAAGAACCACTTCTAAGCAAGTCTACAACATCCTTTTCCTATCAACTTTTCTTTTCCCTTACCTCTGGTATGTGGGCTAGAAGGGATGTTGAAGCATTTAAGAACCCTAATTAAAGTGGTTTTGAAAAATCTAAGCCTACACCCACACACACACACACACACACACGCACACACACACACACACACACACACACACCACATAAGATTTACAGTAATGTGAGATTCATGGATGGTCCTTCAAGCAGGATGATAGACCTGTGCAGTCAGAGGACATTGGGTGTAAAGAAAGGTTCCAAGTTAGGTAAGACACAGGAGACACTGGAGTGGGAGACTGTGAGAGCCTTGCTCGGTGTGCAGAGGAAGATTTTATATAATTTGGGGTGAGATGGAAAAAGTTCATCTCTTGTCTGACACCAAAAACTATGTTTTGTATTGACTCGTATTTTCATTTTCCCGGGCACAGGAAGCATCGCTCTGAAGCTGGGATATCGGATGCTCGACGAGTGATACGTCTTCAAAAGTCATTATCATCAGCACGATTATAGGGATGCTCAGGGAGGCTCTAAGAAGTGTTTCATAAAGTAACTCATGAGAGCACGGTGGCCAGTGCTGACTGTGCTGAGCACCTGCAAGGCTCCCATGCTGGTCAATGGTGTGCTGCTTGATCATGCTGAGACCCTGGCTCAGCAAGGAGGGATGTCCCACCCCATTTCTGATTTCAATGTGTTGGTCTCAAAGTCTTGTCAGTGTCCCCATTGTCTATGGACAGGGTAGCCTTCCCCACTTTGTAACATGGAGAAAAAAATAAATAAATTAACAAAGTAGTCCAGGAGTGAAATCAGTGTCCTTTCAGAACATCAGAAGGTGAACTATTACCTGGAGAGGTTAGCATTGCAAATCTTGTAATAGAAAGAGGCCTGCAGTGGGAAAGAAGAGCCTGAAGTTGAGTGTGGGAAGCTCCACACTCCAGGCAGAGAAAGCTTAATTGGGGACTCCAGCGGACTGCCTCAGTTTCCCTACTTGGTTTCTCATGGCTGTCCTGAGCACCAGATGAGCTCACCTTTCTACCATTGTTTGTTCGTTTACTTGGAAGTCTTGCCCCTGGGGACAACCCGCTCCGTGCAGGCCTCACTGAAACTCTATCTGATGGACTCAGTGGGGAGTTCTTCCACTGTTGATTTCTGCTAGAGGTTTTGCGAAGATGATTTGATGGTGTTGCGATACCTGTCTGTCTCTCTCTCTCTCTCCATCTGTCTGTCTTTCTGCTATGCATTCTTTTACTTTTACTTGCCGTGTACTTAATAAATTCGCTCATTTGAAACCCAGACTATATCTACAGCAGATCATCCAGAAGACTGTCCAGAAGAGAGTGTGAAGAATCAAGGCTATGTGACTGCCAAGTTGATTGTACTGGGTCACCTGGGAGATCAGCAGGCATCCCTGTCTGTGTAGGTAAAGGCATATCCAGGACTGATCAGTGTGCCGACCTCTTCCACAGTTTAATCCACTGGGTTAAGAATGAAGAGAGGTGCCAGAGAGACGGCTCAGGAGCTACAAGGACCTGCCGCTCTCACGGAGGACCTGAGGTTGACTCCCAGCACTCACATCGTGGCACCCAACCATCAGTTACTCTAGTTCCTGGGGATTTGTTGACCTCTTCTTGTCTCTGTGGTGCACAGACTCATACACATAAATAAAACTAAATTTGAAAAAAATCAGAGTAGATTGTTTTGAGACGGTGGTGGTGGGGTGTGCAGGCTGGCTGGAGACTGTGGCTCACTGGGAGTGCGTTTCTGAAGGGCACCTGTTTCTCTGTCCCGAACCTGATGTTTCTTCAACCTCTCCTCATCCCTTGCTCTACATGGAATAGAAGCTTCTAGCATGTGTTTCTGCCATCACAATGTTCTCAAAAAAAAAAAAAAAATGCCAAGGACTCCGGAGTGAGCCAAGATAAATATCTCCTTTTAATTCTGTCAGGCATTCGGTCAAAGCGACACATAAACAATAAAGACAGACATCTGCCATACTTTCACTGTGACCAGTGGAAGAGGGTTAGCCACCATCACCACATAGACATCAGGGGAAGAGGCTGGAGTGCCAGGAGGGGCATCATAGAGGAGACTGAGCTGAAAACAGGAAGACAACAACAAGAGATGTGGCCGGAAGAGGCAAGATATAAACGTAAGTATTCACAACTGCTATGCCATCTCTCCAGTGCTTCACTCAATTTGGACAATAGCATTTAATTGAATGATTAATGGCAAATAAAAAAACTGATACTTTCTCACTGCACTTAGGGAAATTTATCAACTGCTCATATTAATATTATTCACCAAAGCAAATACATGAAAGTAAACAACGTATTGTTGGTGTGAGGCATATTATACAGCCCTGAAAATGGAACACCTCAATGGAAAATGTGAATAATTTAGAATATTGTGAATAAATAGAAATTCGTAAAAGTATATTTTCATAAATCTCAAAATTTGTAAAGCTCATTCATAGATGTTCATCATTCAAACTATAAAATACATAGCAAAAAGAGATATAAAATTATGGTTACATGCTAGTTCTGGTTAGAGCTGAGGAAACAAAGACACAAAAGGATGATAATTGGGTCCTCAAATGGAGTGCTTTGTTCATTAGTATTCACTGTATTGTGTTTTATCTGACACCGAGTAAAATATATAAAGTACATTTCGAAACTATATCAAAAGATAATGAAGAGGCATTTTTCATGTACCAAGAAACTAAATTAGATTCCCTTAATTTTTAACATCTGCTCTGTTCTGTTCAATTTACAACATTTATAGTACTAATTATCAGTTGAAAAAAATATCTTAACTCTGTAAGTCATTTCATAGGCTTGTAAAAATAAAGACTACTTGAAAAATATGAAAATAAAAGTAAGTTTAGGAAAAAAATAAACCAATTTATCTCTTTCAAAGTTGGGCCTGATGTTTTAATATAAGCTTAATTAAATTCATTAACTTACAGCAAGAAAGTCCGGCCCCTCTGTATTGTGAATGAAAAGAAGCAATCCATTTAGTTGGTCTGTCCGAAACTTCAGGGAGATCTCAAAGTCCTTTCCAGCATGAAATGTATCTGAGTGAAGCTCCAGGAATCCTTTAAGAGAAGAGTGTGTGCACACATCAGCATCTGGCAGGCAGTATAAGAGTGTGGCGAGCGTCTGAGAAAGGTATGACTTTTGTTTTAAAATCCCACAAAAGACAGACAGATCAGTCCATGATATCCCCTCCTGTCTATGGTGGCTGCAAGATGAACATCATATACCTTTGAAAAGGAAACAGATAATGTCTTTGGAGACACACACACACACACACACACACACACACACACACGCACACGCGCGCGCACGCACACGCACATGCACACGCACACACAAATCTTGCATGATGCTTAGCCCCTTGAGGAAGCTAAGACAAGCCCAGAATGCTGCTTTTAATGGAAAAATAAACAATTTCACTACAGGTTTGTTACTACACACAGTTTAAGCCACTTTATAAGCAATCAACTTAGAGACACGGGGCTGGCTTGGGTGTTTAATGAGGAATAGTCTAAACC